>PVLC010007234.1:0-64442 GCA_004027655.1 Graphiurus murinus | reverse complement strand
AAGGTAAGGGCAAAGGGTTGAAAAATGGATTTTCTTTCATCTTTTTTTTTTTTTTTTTTTTTTTTTTTTTTGCGGTACTAGGGATTGAACTCAGGAGCATTCTACCTCTGAGCTACACCCCCAGCCCTATTTTTTTATTCTTTTATTTTGAAATAGGGTCTCACTAAGTTGCAGAGTGCCTTACTAAGTAGCTGAGGCTGGCCTTGAAACTGGATCCTCTGGTCTCAGCCTCCCAAATGCTGGGATTACAAGCATGCTCCATCATGCCTGGCTTTCTTTCATCTTTGAAGTTAAAAAAAAAAAAATCTATGTGTTTGTTCAATATTTTCCCCTGACTTCCACACTCCCCAGTGGTTGCTCAGCTCTTTCTGTGTGTCTGTCTCTGACTCTCTCTCTCTCTCTCTCTTTCTCTCTCTCTCTCTCTCTCTCTCTCTCTCTCTCTCTCTCACACACACACACACACACACACACACACACACACACACGTGCATGCTACACACACGCACATGCACACATACACTCAGACATGTCATGCCTCGGGGCAGAAGGGCATGCACTATCCTGCAGTTTAGGAAGCTGGGGAATCCTGCTCCTGGCAGGGATACCTTCACTTGTGCGGAGCCATCAGAGATGAGCTGGGGCCCCTTCCTGGAATGCAGACTGGAGTTGGAAGGCATTCTGCCAAAATGTTTTCCAACCGGCTGGTAGAGACCGAAGCACGTCCGATCCTGATTGGGTTACCACAGCCCAGAAGCATTTTAATCTCAACTGCAACTACGTGGGGAGAAGGAGCGCTGGGGTTTAGGGGGGAAGCCAGGAAGTGATGGAGTGTGTGTGAGGCGGGGAGGTTTTTGGAGGCTCAGCCTCCCAACTTCTGGTCTTGCTGAGAATGCCAAACTGTTTTCCCTGGAGAAAAAGCAAGGAATCCTTACAAATAAGTGTGTTGACAACATCCCTTTAATTTGGGTTCTGTGGCATAAAATATTGGCCAAAACAGGCTTTCAGTACACAGCAGCTTGTTGGTGGCAGGTTGTATATCAGGAGCAGGACATTGTATTCGGAGGACATAGCGAAGCTTTAAAGTGGGGAGGTAGAAGAAAAAATGCAAAATCCGGATCAGGAAGGAGGAAGGGGTCCTTCAATAGCCAGCAACAACAGAATGGAAGGGAAGAGGCACAGAGGAAAGAGAGGGTGAAATAGAATAACCAGATACACCTTCTAATCAAAACAAGCGGCATTTGTCCAATCACATATGTATGCCTAATGGTAAAATAGTTGCAAGAATTAAAAGCCTTTCCTTGGAACACATTTAATGTTTGAGACCTCACAGGATAAAACAGATCATAACAGGTTTCAATGAAATACATCCAAAGTAAAATAGGGAAGTAGACCAAGTTCTCTGCTCACCTGGGACTAAGAATCCATACAGCCAGGGCAGGTGACCCATAACTGGAGGGGAGGGACACTAGCACCCCAAGAGAAGGGCTGAAGGGGGCCCAGGATTTGGAGGTGTACACGGCCAGGAGAGGTCAGAGGCTCTGAAAGTTGAGCTGTTTGCACTTTAGGCCGAAGGAAAGAGAGAAGCCAGGGCGGGGATTCAAAACTGCAGTCCAGTGGGAGGTAAAGACAGATTGCCTGGTGTTGGCACTTTTGATAGATGGGAGAGATGAGGGATGAAGGCTAGAAAATGGAAGGTAAGAAGACCGACAGTGGACACATTCTCCATTACCCAGAGACTCTCCCAGTAGGGGAATACGGGTGGGGGAGTGGCACGCTGATTTCCGGAGAGATTTTTATGAAAACAGGTCAGGGAAGCTGACAAGAAGGCCAGCACAGAGCTGGCTAGGACAGGAATGCCCCCGTCGTCTCTCTCTGTTCCAGAGATGTATGAACCCATGTGCGTACAAGGAAGTGGCAGAAGTTATGGGGGAACGTCAAGGTGGAAATTCATAGCTATTATTTTTGTGGCCTCTAGCTACAAAAGCTAACAGGTGAAGATAGTCTAGAGTCCCAAAGTGGGAAAAAAATGACATTTTAACATTTTTGTCAGGTAGGCAATTTAAAAATAAACTTGAATTCAATACATACCATTAATGCTAGCAGTTGTGTCATAACGATGTGAAAAATGCCTTCTTTTTGATAGCAGTTAAAAAAAAAGTATGTTGTAGGGGGGCGAGGAACCATATATAGAATAAGCATATGTGATTGTGACAGCAGCCCTACAAAGTCGTCGAAAGAGACCACGACTCTGCCCTGCAGAATTAACACCGTAACCTGTGTCAGGGACTCACTATTATCGTAATATCTGCTTTTGGATTCTGTCCAGTCCCATTAGTGATTCCCATGTTGATTGCTCTGTTACTCGTGAATGTTAATTGCTTCTAAATCTCTTTGGATGTTCAGATGCTCAGGGGGGAAAAAAATTCTGACTGGCGAAGGTGTGAGTTTCATTAATGTGCAAGTAAACAAGAAACCTGTTTAGAGACCGAAGCGGAGCGTTGGTGACTGGAGATGACATACATGGCTGATGTGGCATCTTTCTTTGTGTGTCTGTTGTGAGGAGGTGATGTGAGGCTGGGGGCTGGGGCAGCCCTGTGGTATCATCCAAAGCTGGTGTGCTTGTGTATGTATTCAGATAACCAAGCCCTTCTCTCCGGGACCCCTACTTTGCTTGGTATGACATGATGACATCACTACCTGGGAGTAAATTTGTGCTAAATAAGGGCTATTAAGTCAGAAGATGTAAAAATGTGGGTATAATTGACCTATCACCTATTCATTGTTCTCCATGGTTACTGAACTGCAAGGAACCTTGGAAATAAGCATCTTAGACTCTTGCTCCAGCAATCAAAATGAAAAAAAGAAGAGTTTATTATACTTTTCAGAACAATTCCACTGAGTGTTGGTGGCCTTTGCTTTCTTTGGGTGGAAACATTTATTATTATCGAGTATTGAAATTTATCTATTAGTAATTACGAAAGCATCCCAGTGAGAGTAAACACAGGTACACGAGGAAGGCAGAGACCCCAGTTGTGTTCTGTGATTCGCTGATCCGATCAATATTTATGTTACATCTTGATTCTAGAATTTACAAGTGAATAAAAAAGTCCCTGCTTGATGGAGCTTCTATTCTAGTGGGGAGGGGATACAGAGAAACTAATAAAGAGACAGGCCATGTAATATTAGGTTATGGTAAGTCTTGCAAAGAGAGAATAGTGAGGGGCAGAGCGCGATGGACTGCAGCTGTTTCAGGTAGGTGGATGGGGAGTCCTTAGCCTGCAGGTGTTTGAGCAGAGATCTAAAGGAAGGGGTGAAGAAAGTCATGGCCTCCTGCAGCAAGATTGCACAAAGCCAGGGGACCAGCTAGAAGGACAAAGGTCGGGAGGTGGGAATGTGCTTGGGCATCTGAGGGTGTTGGAGAGGTGGGGGAGGAAAAGAGAGTGGGAGAGCATGGCCCTCAAATCATGGGTGTTGGGACAACTCTGGAGAGACCAATCCTTTAGTGTTTCTATAATCCCACATAGTGTGGCTCATAAACAGAACCCAAACGCATCCGTTTTGAGACTATTCCCTAAAGGTGCTATCCTTCTGGGATAGGTGTCTATCCCAGATCTTTCCAGAGGTTGTTTTTTTTTTTTGTTTTTTTTTTTTACAGTACTGGGACTGAACTCAGGGGCATTAGTCTACCTCTGAGTTACACTCCCAGCCCTATTTTTTAATCTTTATTTTTGAAACAGATCTCACTAAGTCGTGGAGGCCTCACTAAGTAGCTGAGGCTAGCTGCGAATCCAGATCCTCTAGTCTCAGTCTCCCAAGTACTGGGATGACAAGCATGCACCACCATGCTTGGCTCATTCAGAGAGTTTTTGATCAGAGTGATTGTCATGTTACTAAGTAAAGAACTGTACGATTATAAGTTTTTTGATGGTGGGACCTGTGTCATACACATTTTGGTGTCTTCCAAGACACATATGTATAAGTGACAAACTTATACATAGAAAGAACTCAGTAAATATTGGTTATTTTTTCAATACACAAATATATGGCCCTGGAGTGATAGGAAAGATGGGTGTCCTAGAAAGGGCTGTTAAAAATACACCCTTCTAAAAATGTTGCTAGTGATATGACTTCTGAAGCATTCTACTTCCCTTGGAATATTTTTTAAAGACAAGTCCATATGCTGAAATGTGAACATAAGCATATAACAAACTGAACAGTAGTAACATTATTTTCAGGCCAAATTTTAGTTGGATGGTTGCGTTTGTCAATCTAATTTTTCCTCCATATTTTAAACTGAACATGAGAAGTGTTCCTAACCCCTTCTCTGGTTTTAAAGGAATATTGGGGTCTGGGCTCATAAGAATGTGGGGTTACATTTGCCACTGTTAATCTGGGTAAAATGTATCTAATAAATTGAGATTGTGGTAAAAAAATTACATGGGAAGCAGCAGCCCCCAGGGGAAAGATGGGTGGTCAGCATGCATTGTGATGGGGATGACCAACCCTGTAATTGTTATCCTCTCATTACTGAGTTCTCACCATAACCAACCAATAATTTATTCCCCTGTTGTACTTCTATATCCCCATCTGCAAAGTGGGGGTAACACAAACCTACCCTCTGCCTTTCAGGTTTTTTGCGAAAATCAGTGAACTAATATTGGTAAAATTGGAGCCCCATGGATGAAGGGTACTTTGTAAGTATAACACATTATTGTCATGTTATTTTCTATTACTCCAAAGTGCAAAATACCATATGTCTGTTCTTGCCATATCAGGAATTCAGTAACACCAAGTTTCACACCCAGATATTGATAATCTGACTTCCTTTGAAGAATTTAATATTTCTAAAATCTCTAATGTTTTTGTCAATATGCTGGATGTAAAAGGCCATCTTTACCTGCAAAAATAGTCATGCAATGTTTACTAGATAATTTGGAAGAATATATGTCTGCATATTTTGTGAAAATGTTGATAAGAACCCTAGATATAAATGCAAGGTGTTTTTCTCTCCCCTCCCTCTTTCTTTTTGAACTGTATTTAACTTGTGTTTTGAGCAGTCAATTTGTGTTTCGGAGAAAGTGCTGGTTTCAGAGAGAGACTGAATGTTTCAATGAGGATGTTTTGTTAACGGTGAATGCCAATTAGACAGTTTGCTACGTACTGTGTTTTCAGACACAGAGAGAGGAGAGGAGACCACCCAGGATGGTGGGCTCAGTGTGGGTCACCCCTTTTAAGCCAAGTTTCTGTCCAGGTGACTTGGCAGTTGCCCCCTGTCCATGGAATGATGAAGGCTGCAAACCACACAGCCAAAGAGCGGGCAGAAATGGTACAATCCCAAAGTGACTATCTCACTTGATTTTCACCATTTGAATGGTACATCTTTTTATTTTGCTGGGTCAATCAATGTCCCAGAACTGCATGTACAACTGTAGACGTGTTGGCTATATGCCCAGTGCTTAAACCATGGTATTTTTCCTTCTTTTTCTTTTCTTTTTTTTTTTTTTCAAGGGAAGATGGCACTCTTTAGAAACTCCTAACATAGACAAGTTAAAAAAAAAAAAAAAAACTTATTGAAGCCCATTTTAGTGAGTCACCCTGAGACTAATGGGGTGAAAGGTCTACGTCTATTGGTTAGTTATCGGGATTCCATCTGCCTGGTGTCTGAGAACCTCTGGAGGCAGAAAGTCTGTCAGTTACAGCATCATCCCCTGTACGTCTCTATAGCTACAGTGAACAAGTCATCCTCTTGCAAAGTGACACCCTTTCAAATATTAGGTGGCACCCTTAAGGTGGTCTCTGTCAGTGTCAGTCCCATCCATAAGGAGAGCTCATCACGGTGATTCCCAAAGCCTTTACCTCTTTGGAAAGGTTCTCATATCTCTGTATCTTTCTTAACAAGCAGCACTGAGCATCTGCGTTCTCCAGGTCAAGAGATCTAATGCCAGGTATTGAAGAGAATGACCTCAGAAGAAGTCGCCGGGAGCCGCGTGCACCCACGGATTGGTTTGAGTAACGAGGCAGCAAAGCCCACAGCCCTCTGTGAGCTGTGGATGATTGACAGGGGGAAAGTTGTTTTGGTTGATAATACAATCTGCTTGCCTCCTGTAGACACAGCAGTAGCCTACTAATTCGTTAGAAGTGAATTAAGGTTGTTTACTGATGTTTTAAAGTAACTGTCAGGGTGAAAAAAAAAAGTTCATACTAAATGAGACCACTCACCTACTTCAGAGTTGCTGTTTATTTTAAGCAGAGTGCATAAATAATATATTGAGATACGAAGGGTGATTTCAAGCTTTAGAACACGAAGCTTCCTGTTTACCAACTGTCATTGGGCTGAAGAGAATTTAAACAGCTCTGAACCTTTTTGTCTGTAGATGCAAGGCATGAAATTAACTTTCATTTCATAGTTAGCAGAAATGATTATGGCAGTCTTGTTGTCGCGTCTCCTGCCGATCTGAGTCTTTTTTTGCTATGCAAGACAAGCTTTGGCAGCAGAGAGATTTCTGTGTCTCCTTCGAAACAAGACCTCCTTCCTCCCCCATGAAATAGGCAGGGACCTGCTTGGCCACTTGCTCTGGATAGAAAAAAAGAAATGATGGGAGTAAACTTACTAATCTAGGCTGGAGTTCAATTTCTGGTTGCTGGAAGCTCTATATGAATCTCATTTTCTTCGTCTGTAGAATGGGAATAATAGCATCTACTTCTCCTACTTCACAGAAAGATGGTGAGACATCTCTATAAGGTGATTGCTGTCAAATGACTTTAAAAGGTATCAGGTGTCATAGCTGAGCAGGACAAGATGATAATGCTATTAAATCTGTCTTCTAAATGATTTACCTGTATTCACTCATTTCATCTCAACAGTGGGATGTGGGATAGGAACTATCATGATCCTAATTTTACCACATCGAGAACTGAAGCTAAGTGACTTGCCCCATCACCTCACAGCTAAAAGGTTGCAAAGCTGAGATTCAAACAGAAGGCAATGGGGGTCCAGGTTTGTGTTCTTTTCTGTTACTTACTTGGGAGGAGGGGTCAGGTTTCCTCGATAGGGTTGTGCCTCTTAGTCATGCACAAGCAAATGAAACATCATTTCTAAGAGCCTGTACCAAATTCAGGTTGCAAGTGTGGCTTCTCCCTCAGCAAGGAGGATTCCCATTGGATAGGGCCATAACAGGCTGTATGGGTTAATGATGCTTTATGTGTAGAGTCGGTGCCTCTTAGATGAAAATCTCTAAGTGAAAAGAACTATTAATTGTGGTGCTTTCAGAAACAAGAAACTTGATTCACTTTTTTGTCCCCTTAAACTTGAAAGTGTGATAGCCTATTTGGAGTATAGGGAGAGTGGTAGAGAATGAATAGAAAATGTATGGAATGTTTAATTTTGCATGATTACATCTCATATTTGCCGAAGCCACTGAGGCAAATAGAAATGCATAAAAGTACCACAGAATACCTATTTTAGATGTTTTGATGGAATACTTCGGGTTTTACAGTCTGATACATGAACCCTTTGGGATAAATCCTTATTAAGCAAATGAATAAGAATGTATTTGTGTTTGCATCATTGGAAATATGTAATTTGTACAACTGCTTTTTAAATTTATGTTTACACTATATTTATCTGAATTTCAAAAGAGAAAAGAGTCTAATGTGATTAACAGAAATAGGAAAAAATATGTGAATTTGCAGACATTTCCCCCTGAAATATGCTCGGTCTGTACGGAGGTCAGACTTAAAACTCGGAGTGGCAAGAGTGAAGGGTCTGCTTTGCTTTGGATTTCTGAATGCAGCAGTTAAAAAAAAAAAATAGGATCACTTCCAGAATCCCAGAGAAATGGATGGGCTCCTGAGAAGTAATCAGCTGGGGGAAGGAATAAATCCTGTGCTTCCGAATTGCAAAAATCTCAGCAATTGCTGCTGCTCTCTCGCACTTGTTAATACAATAAGATAATTGCATAATTAAATACACTATGGAATTTCAATAATTGGAAACTTTGTTTTCTCATCACAATATGCAACTTGCTGATGCTGAAAAGCATCCGCAGTGTGTTCGGCGGCCGGGATCATTCTTTCCCATCATGTCCTCTGCGGTGTTCTGCAGCTCCTCTCGCGGTTCTGAGACACATCCTTTTCAGGTTATTTTTAGCTGATTGTATTTAGACAAGGTGAAATTAAGCAGGAAGTCCCCAAAGTCTGACTTGGCTTCCCAGGCCATGAGAGTTGAGGTTCATCTTGCTAAAAGTATCCCTTGTGTTATCCATTTTTTAAAAATATAGTAATGGATGAAGAGCAACCTGAGCATGGGTGCTGTGTAGACCTGGGGAGTATAGACCTGAGCGTGTAGACCTGGTGCTGTGTAGATCTGGGGAGGGTCATGGGATAGAAATCATGAGATAGCTTAGTAGAGTCTCATTGGGTTCAAATCTGGGTGCCCTTTCTTCTTGACAGTGGAAAAGGTCCCCCATCTCTCCTCTTGCTCACCTATAAAAGAAGAATCTTAACTTACATATCACTGAGTGTGGATGCAAAGTTTGAGTTGATAGATAGCAAGAGGTTAGACAATACTGGGCAGATTGGAAGCATCCAGCAGATGTCAGCTGATATTATTAGGCCATCCAGGGAGAAGTTTCATAGCAATCTGAACGGTGACAAATCTTTAACAAATTTTTAATTTTTTTTTTTTTTTTGGTATTCTGGATTGAACCCAGAGACATTCTACCTCTGAGTTCTTTTTATTTCATTTTATTTTTACTTTGAAACAGGGTCTCACTAAGTTGCTGAGGTTGCCCTTGAACCTGCAATACTCCTGTCTCAACTTCCCAAATATGAGAATTATAGGCATGCACCACCCCTGTCCAACTGAATTGTGGCAGATCATTGCATAAGAACAAATCAGTAGAATTATAGTTTCACCCATTCGAATACTTTTTGTATCACCATCTTGGATGTCAAAGAAACAACAAAAAAAATGAATTATACAAATTTCCTGCCCTGGAATAATTTAACTGAACTAGAAAAGTAGACATGCAAATAGATGATGATGTCAATGGTGATAAAAATAATATATTAAAACAGTACCTGGCAGATAGTAAGCTATTTTACCGGGAGCTAGCCTGTCTTCGGTGTGCAGAAATTCCTGCAGAATTTGGCTTAAGATGATTTGGTTCAAAAGTCAAAAGTGCATGGAGTAGTTTCCTTGCACAAGGTAATCATTTGGCCTGTGATACTTAGAACATGTATGGAGAATAAATGAGTAAATGGAGGCACGAAGAAAATTGGCTTTATGTTGCTTTTCTTTAGGCATCAAAAGCATGTGCCGCAGTCAGTTTGAGAACGTAGATGCATTTGCTGTTGTTGGATACGCAGGCTGGCACTAGCAAGTGAGGTGCCAGAGGTGCCGAATTTGAAGAAGCTGGCACTCTCCGGGGCATGCAAATGTTTCTTGAAGTTTTGTGTCTCAGAGGACTCACTTTTCTCTTCATGGACCAGTTCCTGTTGAGTTACTTAGTCTCATGTGTACATGTGTTTTAACATGCTCCGTTTGTACATGTGTATGAACTCTCCCTTCAAATTTTGTTTTGAAGAATCTCAGGTCCACTGGAATGTGGAAAGCATGGTGCAAGGGAGGCTCTGAGTACTGTGTATGGCAATTGCTAACATCTCGTCACATTGACTGCACTTCTCGCTGTACGCAGGACTTTGGACCTTGTACTAATTACCTGTCAACAGCACATTGCACCTTCCATACTACAGTTCCATTTCCCACACATAACATTAAATTTTCTTCTTAAATTCAGAGTGTCAGACTTATACATTTTGGAAGAAAAAGCCAAAAAGAGCATTAAAGGAACTTTGCTTACATTTTTTTCCCAAGTTTAAAAACTGATACTTGAACTTTATTTTTAGACTCTAACATAGCAACATATTTAGAATATGGCCAGTATAGGATGCCTAAAATTTTAAAGGTTAAAAAGTTTTTCTGGATGTTCTGACATTCTCTTCCACAGAAGAGAGACCATTATTTTTCTGAGAGCCTTTCAAAAGTGGATGGTAGTCCAGTTTTTCATACAATGATATCACTTTCATATTGAGAAGATCTGCTGCAAGGAGTGATTTTCAAAAATATAACAATTATAACATAGGGGTTCTCTTAGAAACTTGGTGATATGTTCTCAGATAGAAAGGACTACAGACTTGATTTGGGACCACATTGACCCACTTACATGAAAAAGTCTTCTTTTTTTCTGATAATCTTGATTATTAAAAATAAGGTATCTGTCAAAATAAAAACATGACAGTACTTGCCAGAAATGCTTCCAGTGTTTTGGAAATGCTCTCTGTGGACACCTAGGGAAGGGTCTCTGGACCACCATAAGTGGTGGTGATGGAGGTCAGGGTGTGGGAAGAACACCAGTATTGGAAACCTATGCCACTCTGATCTTATGTGCTTTTTATTGGGCATCTGTCTAAGAATCAGTTTGCAAGAAAATGTTCTAAAACTTAAAGAAATAGTATGAAAGCCCTAGTATTAGCAGGTTGAAGAAGAAATAAGAGAAATTTACCCAGCAATGTCAATTGGCAGTGAGAAGCAATAGCTGTCAAGTTGAAGGGTGGGAGAGGTCAGAAAACCCATGAAAAGCAGACACAGGAACTAAAACCCTGCTGTATCTGGGAGCGTTAAGCAGGGTCAAATGTCCATACATCCCCTAAGGCAGCGTTTCTTAAACCTGAATCATTCCTGGTCTTTAACCCAGAGATTCTCATTCAGTAGATCTGAGGAGGGACTTGGGAGTCTGATTTTTTTTTTTTTTTTTATCCTGTACTACTCAGAAAAAAAAAAAATTGCCCCACATCTTGTTTACATCATAGAACATTACAGAATTTGGTGTTGAGAAAGATGACTGGAGTTATAAAGAAAATGTTTAGTTCAGAATACCAACCCCCTTTTTCAAATTCAAGGGCTTTTTAGAATGATTCTCCCCTTCCTTCCTTCCTTCCTTCCTTCCTTCCTTCCTTCCTTCCTTCCTTCCTTCCTTTCTTTCTTCCTTCCTTCCTTCCTTTTGTGATACTGGGGATTGAACTCAGGGACATTCTACCTCTGAGCTATCCTTACCCAGCCTTTTTTATTTTTGAAACAGGATCTCCCTTGGGTGCCAAGCCTGAGTCTTTCTCACAGGGTCAGAATGAAGGTTAAACTAGATGATATGCGTGGAGAATAGTGAGTGCAGGGCCTGCAGACTAACAGATGCTCTACACGTGGCTGAAATTACTGCCATATTGAACACGGACCTTAATATGAGTAGGCATCCAAGGGGTTGGTTTTGTTTGGGCAGGAGAAGGAGGCTGACAGTCACCCCAAAGAATAACAGCAAAAGCAAACCCTAGGGTAAGGGATGATGGATACATCTCTGCCTAAGGTAGTGTTTCCACAAGTGTTATCCATATAGAAGGTTCTAGATGGGGCAAAAATTTTACGAAGATCAATTAATTTAATCCTCATGACAACTCTGTGAAGTAGGCATTATTTATTTAATAGACCATGAAACTGAGGCCCAGAAAAATCAAGCTGCCCAAGATCATATCGCAGGTAGTGGCCGAACAAAGACTTGAACATATTCAGTATCTGTGCTCCTAATCTCTATGCTATGTTACTTTATTTGATTATATTTTGGTACTGGGAATTGAACCCAGGGGCATTCTCCCCACAAGCCACACCCCCAGCTCTTTTATAAAAAAATTTTTGTTTTGAAATAGGGTCTTGCTAGGTTGCTGAGAGTCTCTCTACATTGTTAAGGCTGTCCTTGAACCTGCGATCCTCCTGTCTTAGCTTCCCAAGTACTGGGATCACGGGCATGTGCCACCACACTCGACTTTATGCTATGCTATTTTAGTAATGACAATTTATTTTTATGTGTATTAGGAAAAGATAACTAACATGGGGAAAAGCATGGTGTTACAGATATTGGTGCCTAGGGCAATAGTAGAATTTTACAACCTAACTTGATTTAAAGGAATCATTTAAGATGAGTTCTAGCAGGTGCAGCATCAGATGTAATGAAAATCCTGAAGGTGGTCCCCAGATGACTTTGGGAAGTTCTGGGGCAGTGATAGACAGTAGTAGGATAGACTGGGGGTTCCAGGAGAGACTATTATCTCCAAATCACTGTTGTGTGAAACAGCAACCAAGTCTTTAAATTCTGAGGAAGAAGCAAGTCGGTTTTCCTATGAAGGGAGAAGAGGAACGGGGAGGCCATGTAGCTGGCAGGCTCACCTGCATTTCCTACATTCAGTAGGGAAGGGGCGAAAATCCCTCCTTGGGCTGTCAGTCTGCTGAATCTGGGAGATTTTTAGTTTCTCCTTCTCTTCCCCCATCCCAACTCCTTCTACTTCCCTCTTTGCTTTGACCTCATCCTCTTCTTCTCTTCCTCTTTTTATTGTGCATGAGGACAGATTCCAAAGAGGTGGTGCCCTGAGTATGCAAATGCCTAATGAAATTCGGTAGGAGAAAAAGAGTTTAATACTCTCGATGGCATTTTAATTTACCTCCAGCTTCCTGGGATGCCACCTGGGTCTGCCCTGTATCTCTCCTTTGGATGTGGTCAGAAAAATCGAAAAGCCCAGATAATCCTAAACCAATCCACGCTTAGGCTTTTATATTTGCAGCAGATTTACCTTCCTAACAACCTGATCGAGGCTAATATCGAAGTGGGTTTGCATTCCCTGAGCAAATGAGCACAGGTGTTAGCTCGTCAATTGCAGGAAAGCAGCGGTAAAGAGGCTCCCCTGAACAAGGAGTGGTGGGATGATTCCATGGTTCTGCAAACCTGGGTGTGGGGTGCTGCCCCTCGGGCTCAGGGGCTGCAGCGTTCTGCTCTTGGGTGGCTGGGTTCTCGTACCTACACAGGAGTGGTCTCCTTATCTGGTGTTGCCCATTTGCTCTGTCTTATCCTGAGAAAGGACATTAAGATCTCTTTCCTCTCCATTCCTACCACTCAGTGGCATATGGTATGCATTCAATACACAAACTACTGCTCACTGGTTAATGAGTGATAGCAGCAATTCAGTATTTCTGAATCCAGATTACATTTCCACACACATTTATTCAGCACTTACTATGTGGTAGGCATATGAGGGCTTGCATACTAGTGGAATCTTACAACAGACCTCTTTACCTGTTGGCCACCAGGAAACCCAGGCTCAGGGAGGTGACATGATGTGCCTTAAGTCACATGCTCTTGGCCGTGCGCTGTCCAAGTCCTGATATTCTGATGTCCATGCTTGTTCTATTCTTCACCCCCCCCCCCGCTCTCTTCTACTGTTCCCTGCTTTCCAAACGCTAGTGGGTTTCACCTCCCACTATTAAATTGGGGTTTCCTTACAACGGATTCTCCCGGATCTCACTCATCAATCTGCAAGTAGAAGGAATGCTCCTCCCTCTCTGGGTGTAAATAAAGACTTTGGTCTTCATGGTGGGAGACCCCGAGTGTCACCCAATGCCAATGCCCCCAGTGTGCCCAGAAATAGAAGCTCATCTTGGAGTTCTTGGAGGTATTGTCTGGGCCAGAACCAGGGAGGAGGCTTGTGGATGTGCCCCAAGACATGCCTCACAGATTAGAATAGTCGTCCTGGTGACTCAAGTATTGAATTGGTTAAACCTTCTGGTTTTAGATTGTTTTTGGAGAGTGAGTAACTCTATGATTTTAACTTGTCATAGGCAAAAAAAAAAAAAAAAAAGGAAGCAAGGGTGAAACTTCATAGCTATTTTTCTTCCCTGTATGTTCATAGTAGTTATTTATATCTGGGAAGTTTCCATTGGGATTTAGTTCAGGATATAGACATGGCAGGGTGGCTTCTGCACTCCGTGGTGACATTTGACAGACTGCAGGCAAAGCAGGATGGATCTCTAGTATCTAGATAGATGGATTTGGGGGCCAAATGTGGGGATTGGACTGTATTATGAAATGGATTTATTGATCGGAATTTAAAAGCAGCCCTTTGCTTGTCGATGTGAGAACCGTATCTATAGCATTTGATAAATTAGGGCTCCCAATCCTTTGCATCATTTGCTTTATCAACTCCACTTGGAAATAACAATAAAAGACTCCAGGTGGCGTATCGTGAATGGCTTATTGCGCTCCTCATGCTCATGACTGACCTTAGGGCTCAGATCTGTGTGATCCTGTGCGTGTTCTCACCACCCAGAAGTGCACTGCTGTGCCTGACTTCCTCCCCAGAATGAGACATTCCCCTGCTAAGTTGCATTTCAATATCTGCCTCGTGCATTAACCTTGAAACGCTGTGCCCACGATGCAGGCAGCATCTTCATTTCCCTGCTAAAGAAATTAAGACACCATGAGGTCGAATGAGCTGCCCAAGGCCACACGGTAAATCTCAAATGCATCTGGGTTCCGGACAGAGGTGTCATGGTTCCTGGGTGAGGGTATGGCACTTTCCTTCTCACTGGTTACAGAATCCAAAGCAGCTGAATTTGCAAAAAAGCTTGCTGACAATACACTTTTTCCCGTGTCTGCTGAGACTGCCATCTTACCTCTGAGTCTTCGGAGGAGGAAGGCCATGGCCTTGTGTAGGGATTAGAGGGTCCCCTTGAGTTTTGGCAGAGAATTTGGTCTCTGAAGCCACAAAGTGAGGTTGAGGACTATTTAGTTCCATTGGACAACAGGATGGTTCTTATCATGTCCCTGGCATCGTATAGGGGGACAGCTGAGCTGTATGCCCAGACTGACAGGTAGATGTGAGATGGTATGGAGGAAGGAAGGCAGAGATAGAAGACATGTTTTTTTTTTCCCTCAAGACCTTACATTTTAATTGATGGGAATGGTTGTGTGCCAATCATTTATCACCAAGTCCCTTCACTGTGGCTGTAGGAATCTGTGGAAGGGGACACAGGATAGGTGACTCCATTCACGGGAACACAGCCACACACACAGAAATGCTGCACACTTGCAATGTGCTAACTCTAAACCCTGCCAACTACCTGAAATAAGGCTAATGGGGGTCTCTGGGGCTGGTGGTCCATGTGAGTGCCATATGGAGTTCAGGCAGAATTCTGAGTAGAGAGCTGATATCTTTGGAGTAAGGTAGGTTACTATTTTGCTTTTAAGCATCTCTTGAAATTTTGCTCAAATAGAAAACTGAAAGGATTATTATCTGGTGACATATAGCATAACCTTAAAAAAAAAACTAGAATGCTTGGAAAGTAAATGGAGTTTTATCAGATTATCTAGGGGATTTTTTTAAATAATTTTGATCAAAAATTCTTTCTAAGGTATTTTCATGCTCGTTCATGTCTCTTTTTCTGCCTTTGTATATATGACATGATGATTGCAACTCAAATTTTCTTTTTGTAGAGACTGAGGGAGTTATTCTGAAGACTAGGATTTGTGTATGTGTGTGTGTGTGGTGGTGAGTGGGTGGGTTAAGAGGACCTACAGGGCAATAGTGAGCTGATTATCTTTAAGTAGATTTTTTTTTTGTGGTGATACTGGAGATTACACCCAGAAGCAGTCTGCCTCCAATCTATAACCCCAGCCCTTTTTAGAAAAATTGTTTAATTTGAAACTGGGTCTTGCTAAGTTGCTGTAGCTGGCCCCCAAACTGCGATCTGCCTGTCTCAGGCTCCCAATTATTGGAATTACAGGTATGCATCACCACACCTGGCTTAGAAATTTCTGGCATTTTTTACAAAACAGTAAGTTTAAGAGGACATTCTCCATCATCTCACTTGTATCCCTCACCCCAGGGAATGCTGTCTTGCTTTCATTCCTGAATGTGGCTTCCAAACTTCATGTGTTGGAACCTTATCACCAGAGTGATGTGCTAATCATATTGGAGGAGCCAGAACGTTCCGGAGGTGACTGGGTCCTGAGGGCGCTGCCCTGATGAATGCGTGAGTCCACTCATTGATTGGCAGCTTCATGGGCTGTCAAGGGAGTGTCTGTGTTATAGAAGCAAGCTGTCTCTGGCCTGCTTGCTCTGTTTTACTGTGTGATGTCCTGTGCCAGCCGGGTATTCCGTAGAGTCTCTACCAGTAAGAAGGCTCTTGCTAGATGCAGCTCCTCAAACTTGGACCTCCCAGCCTCTAGAACTATAAGAAACATATTTCTTTTCTTTACAAATTACCCAGTCTGGTATTTATTTCTAGCAACAGAAAACCAACTAAGACAACCCCCAATCCATGTTCTTCAAGATTCAAAGAAGAGAGCCAACGTCACCCAAAAGTATTGTTAGAAGTACAGATTCCCCCAGAGATCAGCTCTAATCAGTTTGCAGTGGTGACTAGGAATCTTCATTTCCAGTAAGTACCCTGTACTTTTCTAACAAGTACCCTTTAAATGTATTAAGATCTTTGCTTTTAATAAGTACCTGTACTTCCTAACAGTACCTTAACAAGTATATTAAGAATTTGTTCCTAAGAAGTACATGTTCTATAGCCCACACTTTGAGAAACAGTTGTAAAAGCAGAATTAGTCCCTGGGCAGGTTTTCAATGAAGCAGGAGAACAGGTATTTATAGGAAACCATCCCCCAGAAGATGACTGAATAGGTGACTTCATGGTGACTTTCAGTCAATGACCAACTAAGTCATAAAGTCTCATAGGAAACGCAGACCATAAGTCTTATCCCAAATTCAAGTTTACAAACATTCATTAAAGACATGCCCTTTAGATCCCAAGGTCTGACTGAGAGATAGTATAATACAGATTTCAGAGAAATATATTTAGTATTGGGGTCTTTTTTTATAATAAGGAGAATTTATTTCATGAAAAGAATATATTATTTGATTGATATCACATTTGTGAGAAAAACTCTGATAATACCAACAAATTATCACATTAAAGTTATTCATCCAGCCATTTCTATACCATATGAACAAAGACTCTTTGAAATCTTTGGTCAAATGGAGAAATTATTCACAGAGAGCATTTTTCATTGCTCTGAAAACAATAACATGACTGTTGTGAGCATGTGTGTGGTGTGTGCGCGCACACATGGCTTGTGGGTGCATATCAGCAAACAAGCCACGAACTAATAATAAAACAACAAATTAGCAACAATTTAATTAAGCCCGATTCATGTCAAAGTGTCTGAACAGGGATACGGGTACATAATTATATGCAAGAATTTGAGGCAAAGATGAGAGATTTTTCTTTCTTTGGGTTCAGTGCCACATTCCGCCAGTGTCTGGCAGCTGTTTTTTTGAACTGCCAAGCTGGGTCATGACTTGGGCCAAATCTTTTCCGAGGGAACGGTCTATGCAAGTTGGCAGGCTGTCAAGCTGTGTGCGGTCCTCGTACCAGCAAATGAGTAAATCAGAGTTATAAGTTGCAAATGTGCCTCAAATTAACTTCCGAGTAGTAGAGAATGAGCTTGGCGCACCGTCCAGCCTGGTGACAGCCTTCTTTTGTGGCACCGAATCAAGAAGCTGATGGGATATTAAGGCAGGGTGGGCGCGGAGCTTCCACAGGGTATGAACTCGGTGTACTGGGCTTGAAATGTCACATTCCAAGAGCTCCTGGAATTACCAGGCTCAGTGTCATATCGCGCTGTGGGCTCTGTTCACATGATGCAAACCCTTGCTTATCTGACCAGGCCTAAAATAAGACACTCCGATGCTTTATTTATGAGCTCCGGGCCACCCAGGCCCATGATGTAAGTAACCTTGGGGTACACAGCATTTGATCACTTCAATTCCCATTAACTACCTGTTTCTAAATGGGGAAAAGCATTTACCCAGCACATTGCGTTATTCATGAAGACACAAAGCTGGCTGTGTGCTGTCGCTGGGCGGATTTCCATGTAATGTGATCCAGCTGTCGAAGCCTGCGGACGGTCGGCGGCTTCTAATGCTAGTTTTCTCCTTCTCTTTTACTTTTTTCTTTTCACTTTCTTTTTCTTCCCCCTTTTGCTTCCTTTCCATTCTTTTTCTCTCCCCATTCTTAAAAAGAACCTTGGCCAACTGCAGACTCTGTTCAGCATGTGACCATATATAAACAAGTTGTGAGCTGTTCCCCTTGTCAACACGGAAGGTCACAGGTTGGTGGCAGGGAACCCATTTTACATAATGAGGAGAGCTTCTTAGGAAGAGATTTTCAACTTTGGCACTAGTAATACTCTGGACTGGGTAGTCTAGTCCTTAGTGTGCCAGCCCCCCTGTGAACTGCAGGACGTTTGGGGCATTCCTGGCCTCTATTCACTAGAAGCTGATAGTCCTTCCCCATTTGTGACAACTGAACATGTCTGCCCCTGGTTGATTTAGTGTGACAGCTTGCCAGGTCTTTGTTCATGAGAAATCTCACCAACTCTCACGGAAACCGCACAGATGTGACATCCGATTTGGGTTTGGAGGCAGAAATCCTGGCTCCTGTGCTTCTTGGCTGTGGGACTTCAGGCAGGATACTTAGCTTATCTATGCCTTCGCTTCTTGACCTATTAAAAAGGGATTCTAGTACACAACTTATAAAGTAATTCAGTCCTAGTGAACTAATATGTATAAATGAAATGGCACGAAATACTCACCAATGGATCACCTGATTATATGACCTGATATAGGGAATATGATTGTCAACTTAGACATGCAGAGAAATAAAAAGCCTTTCCCTGAGCCGGGCGTGGTGGCGCACGCTTGTAATCCCAGCATTCGGGAGGCTGAGACCGGAGGATCCGGGTTCGCGGCCAGCCTCAGCTACCTAGTGAGGCACTCCACAACTTAGTAAAGAATAAAAAATAGGGCTGGGGGTATAGCTCGGAGGTAGAATGCCCCTGAGTTCAACTGCCAGTACTGCAAAAAAAAAAAAAAAAAAAAAAAGCCTTTCCCTCTTATCATGGGCTGCTTAGTTCTGGTGTCCTCCTTCTTTATCCGTCTACCTCCATCCCTCAGCCATTATTATCTTCCAGAGATGGATTAATTATGGCCACAGACATCAGCCTGGGAGGACAGAAAGAAACGGTGAGGCTCGAGGAAGGAACAGTTTCCTGGTGGGACCGTTTGATCCGCCAGGTCCATGAAGAGGCCTGGGCAGTTCGTTTAGTTTCCCGAATGTGAAAAAATGCCAAGATGGTAAAAACACAGCAACCTCAACACACCGATCTGAACCCCATTCTTTATGCCACAAGTACCAAAATCCACCTTGTAGCTTTTACATCGGGAGAAAGTGAAATCGCTTTCCTTATTCAGCGACGAGGGTGACAAATGTTGAATCTGTTTTCTTAAGAAACAGCTGAGAAAACAGTCAAAATGATTCCATGTGACTAGCACAATTTTCTGCCTGGCTCTTCAAAGTCAGAGTCCCTTTTGAGCTGTATCTCAATCTAAAAATAAGGGCCGGGCTCCGGAAGAAGGAGTAGACATCAGACAGCTGGTTACGACTATCATTTCTGACATCTCTCTCAGTCATCGCACCTACATCTTAGCCTCCCATGCACGCCTGCTACCTGGCAGTAATTAAGAAAGCCTTGGCAGAAACCCCACTCCTCTCATTTGTCCTGAACCTCTGCTTTCTGAGGGTGTTGAATTTTCACTCATTTCTGCAGCTCTCTCTGCCTTTTGCTGACCCTCTTTCTGGTCCTTTCTAGCTGAACCACGGACTCCAGTTGTTAGAGCACAGAGATCTACTCCTAATCTCTGTATTTACACCCGACATTCCTTCAGCAAGTGCAGACTGCCAAACCACTACATACCAGGATCCAAATAGGAATAAATTATAGCTTCTTTCCTCAAAAGTCATGGCGATGTGTTGAATGGATGGAAGTCATTTAGTCATTCAACAAACATTTGCCAGCCACTCTGGAGACGCAATGAGGCAAGGACCCTGTCCCTGCTTTCATAGAGGTTGAGTCTAATGGAAGAGAAAGACAATCAGAAGTTCACTTTGATGAATACATAATAAGGTTGCAATGAAGGAGAGGTGTGTGGTTCTGAGTGTGTGTAACCATGGAATCTGACTCAGAGAGAGTGGACATTAATGACGTTCTAAGGTGGGAGGAGGGGCCGGCATCCTCAGGGGTTGGCGAGTGTCTCAGTAGGAGCAATCATGGGGACAAAGAGAGGCGAGACCAGCAGGACTGGGGTTCAGAGAGCAGAGCCAGGATGAGCCCCGCCCGCAGGGCACCAGGGATGGATATTTCAGTCTCTATGGTAACATCAAGGCAGCTGAAGGGATTTTAAAGAGCTGTTTCGGGGATGAAATTGGCACATTTGGTTATGGTTAGACATGGATGAGATTAGATCAGTGGAGAGAGAGGACACACTGAGACCAATGCCACGAGAGAGAGTGGAGGGACAGACCTTGCTGGTGAGGTCAGGGGGGACACTGGGGTCCTTGGGGAGTAAGAGTGGCCGTCCTCCCAGCCAGGAAGGGAGGGAAGCGGTTCCATGGGGGGAAACTGTCATGGCAGCAATAGGCAGGTCTGGAAAAGCACAGGAAAATTCTAGAACACCTGCAGTTGGCTTCATAGGCTGCCGGTAGGGGGTGGCCAGGTCGCCATCAGCCCTGCAGACTATGCAGGGGTGTGCGGCTGTGTCTGGAAGATGGGACTTTGCAGGAGCGCTGAGAGCAAGGGCCATGGCTGGAGTTTTAAGATGGCCACTTGCTCATGAGTGGAGGTAGAGACGGGTCAGGTGAGGAGGGAAGACACCCTTCATCAGGGCGGTGCAGTGGTGCAGTGGGCTGCGGTTACCAAGGGGAAGGAGTCACCAGAAGTAAGGTTTGTGTCTCTCATGAGCTGTGGACAGGCTAACTGTCCCTCCTTGACAGCTGGGGAAATGCCGGCTCCTGTTCACTGTCCCCTGCACAAAATGTGACCTGAGAATAAACTTCACAGCAGCACAGCATGAGACGGTATCCAACCACCTACAGGAGCAGCGACAAGTTTTTCCCCACTTTATCAGCTCTTTAAAGAATCATTCATGCACCTGTTCATTTTGTTTTTGTCAAAAGTAGAGTATAAAGCCGGGTGTGGTGGTGCATGCTTGTAATCTCATTACTTAGCTGGCTGAGACCAGAGGTTCCGGGTTCACAGCCAGCCTCAGCTACTTAGTGAGGCCTTCTGCAACTTAGTGAGACCCTGTTTCAAAATAAAGAGTAAAAAATAACACCGGGGGTATAGCCTAGCGGTAGAATGCCCCTGGATTCAATCTTCAGTACCAAAAAAAAAAAAAGTGGCATATCATTTATAAAATCCCTCCCACCCCCAAAGATCTGGAAGTTTGGAGTTTGGATGCACAGATCAGGCATCTGGATTTAGGCCTGAACTTTTGCCTCTTCTTCCAGCTGTTTGATGTCCCATTGACAAAGCTCACGAGTCCCTGTGAACAGTCGTTTCATAATACGAGGTGCTCAATAAGGCTTGAGGCTCAGATGCACTCTGAGAGGTCTAAGAATTAACAACCCCTCTGAAAGGCGCCATAAAATAATCAAACTAATTATGGGTCCAAAGGGATTGAGAATTTTTCCAATTGACCAGAAGGATTATAAAATAGTGTACTGGAGCTTTTTAGGCATAATTTCCCACATGAGTATTTGCTTCACACCGCTGGTGGGGGTGGTGGTGGTGGGGGGATCAGGCAAGGTTGCAGAGAGGAACTCCGGTTGAATTAGAGTCCATCCTTTAACCTGGCTGGCAGGTAAAGCATCAAAGACCTTGGAGCCTCATTTTTTCCTAAATAGCCGTTGTTGTTGCTGCTACAGAAATTCTGGGATTTTGATTAATCCATTGTCATATTTCATGAAAGAATGATTCACAAGGGGTTTGGGTAATCATCTAAATCTAGGATTTATATATAAACTTTAGAAAAGCAGAGCTACACTGTAAATCTAGGGCAAGAGAGACATGCATGAAAGAATACACTACCTGTCTTGATAAAGTGACAGTGACTGTCGTGGCCGCTCCTGGGACCGGGCCTAGGTCTGCCGCTTCCACCAGCCCTCAGCAGCATAGAGAATTTCTTGTGTCCTCAAGTATCTTTCTCTTTAGGTGTGAGGGAGATGTGACGATCACAGGTCTTGCCACCCCTGGTCCCGGAGTTTGATGAGGCTGGGAGACACCGACTTTCTCACCCCACCTCCTGTGTGTGTCCCTCCCGAGGACCCAGCTATATTGTAAAAGCCCCCCTTTCCGCTTCCAGACAGAGGACAGCTGCCTCCGGGCCTGCATCCTTCTGCCAGAACTGCCTCCGTGTGAACTACTGTCAAGGCAAAATTGCTTTATTTCCTAATTCTGATGATATTAGCAAATACATGTAATGGGAAATAAAATTAATCAGTTTGTGCTGGTGAAATTGCCTCCTGTTTACCTCAGCCTTGTAGCGATTTTTTCCCCCTCCTACAGGGGTTATTTTAATTAACAGCGTGAATTTTTGGTAGTTTAATTTATTTTATGATTGTGTAAAAATACTCCTTTGTAAGGGTTTATATATAACTAGCCAGCTAATTAGCAGTAATATTTTAACAACAGCTGTAGAGGCAGGGAGTCCCATGAAGCATGGCTTCTCCCTTCAGACCGCCGAGATATTTATTGGTGCCTTTTCTTATCGGCTCTGGCTGAAGGCAACGAAGAGGGCAGTGTGCGCATACGATAATTAAAAGAGAAGGGAACATCCGAGTCCTCCCCTCACCTGACACTCCACTCACAACCTCCTCAGAACTTCTGGGTCCACGCCTCTGATTTAGGAGCCCAACTCCTTAGCTTCTCTCTTCTTCCAGAGCCTATTATATATTCCTTGTAGGTCCCTGTAGAAGATGCACCTTTCTGGAAAATTATTGGATAGTCTTTTAAGGACATTAACTTAAACCCAAAAAACAGTCACCGACATTTGCACTGCATTTCCTATTTATGTACAAGCATTATATCTTGCAGTGAGGCTCCCCTTCCATTCATTTAATGCACTTGAATTTGCACACAAAAACTGGGGCAAGAGTTGGGGAGCAGGGGGAGGAAAGGGTTGCTAGAGATGCTGAGACACAATGGCGTGGGAGGCCAGAGAAAGCAAGACAGAGAGAAGCCGAGGTTCTAGAGCTAACACAACCTGCTTCCCTCACAGTGCCCCCTCTCCTCTCCTGACCACTCGGGGGTTTCCGGTGGAGAGAAAGTGCTCTCATGAGCCACCCTCGACGAGGTTCCCGAGTTCAAAGGGAAGCGGTTTGTTTTTCCATATCACATTTTTACCCCAGGAGACAGCCAACTGCTTACTCTGGAGCTCAGCATGAAAATCTTCCCCTTTACGTGTGGAGATTTAGGTCCTAACTGGTGTGTAGTGTAAGTTTTTTGATTCTCGGAATCCCGTGGGGGGAAATATCCTTAGCTCTGTTTTAGATCCTTAACTTTATTTTACAGATCAGGAGACTAAGGGCTAGAAGAATGCAATGACATGCACAGGACCATGCAGAAAGGTGGTGGTGGGAAGTGACTGGGACTGTCCCAGAATTGTTTCTTTCCCAGAGCATGCTTTGATTTGTTTGCAAAGACCCTCCTTATCTTCCAGGAGAGAGCAGCCCCTTGTGCCTCTGGCTGTCCCTGTGCTGCAGCTTTGCCATCCCAGGTTCATTTGCATGTCTGTTTCCCTCACTGTTGGGACTGTGGGCTCCCAGACAGCAGGATCCCTGCCTAGCCCCTAACCCAGTGTCTGACCCATAGTGGATGCTCAGTAAGTCATGATTGGATGGGTGCAAAAAAAAAAAATAATAATAGAAGTTGAACCCAAGTTCCTCATGCAAACTTCTTTATAATAAGGAAGATACATTTCTGATTAGTTACTTGATATTCAACTTATTATGCTAATGGTTATATCTAAAAATACTACATATGCTGTGGTGGTAGCATAGTACCTGAAACATAATAATGGTTCAGATGTTAAACTACTATTATTTCCCCCAATTTTAGGAAAGTAGAGAAAATGCAGTGTAAAGATTTCCAAAGAGTTTCTAAATCAAAACAATCTGGGAATCAGCATACACACTACCTAGTGCACATACGCATACATTCTACCTTGGTTGGGAGGATTCACTTAGTACATCTTCTGCTGAGGTGAAATGCCCAGTGGAGGTGTAGGGGGGCAGGTAAAATGTCCCCAGGAAGTGGAAGCCTCTTGGTTTACTTGATCACTCTGGTGCTCTGTACAGTAGCTTAGGTTTGCAAAGCATTTGACGGTCCACATTCTGGAGCACTGGAGTGCAGGTGTGGCCAGAGGCTTGCTTCATGCTGCACACCCAAAACTCTAATGCAGTAGGTCAGTGCCTGACATTGAGTAGGCGCCCACTGTATACCCGAGGAATGGCCAAACGATCTTATTTGGCTTTCCCCATGACCTGTGAATGGAGCCCGTTATTATCTCTATTTGGCAAATGAGGAACTTTCAGAGTGGTTAATAATCCCGGTGAAAGTATGCTTCTATTCATTGCAAAGTGGGTCTCTAGCAATGTCTTTACACGTGGATAGGTAATAACTAAGTATAAAAGCAGCTCATGTTCTATTGAGGGAATGGTTCTTTGGATAGTGGTAACTGGCAAGACCCTGTAATTAGGGAAATGGTCTCTGCCACTTATTAGCTCTGTGACTTTCGATGAGCTACCTAGTATCTTTGTGCATCAGTTTCCTCATTTGTGACATGGATACAGGATCAGCATCTACCTCATGATGTTGTCTTAGGGATTATGGGAAATGACACTATTGCTGAGGCTGGGCACACACCCTCTGGCTGGCTCCATGATGGCTACCTAAAAAAGTGAGGTGACAGGTCCTGACTTGACTCTAACAGCAGTGTGATTTTCCTTGGTCATGCTATCCTAACTTGGGAAATGATAGGCTGGTGACATGCTCTATAAGGTCCCTTCCAACTTTAAAATTAGAGATCCTGCCAGGCTTGGTTGTGCATGCCTGTTATCCCAGTACTTGGGAGACTGAGATAGGAGGGTCACAGGTTTGAGGCCAGCCTCAGCAACTTAGCAAGGTCCCTCAGCAACTTGGCGAGACCCTGTTTCAAAATAAAAAATAAAATAGGGCTGGGGGTGTAGCTCAGAAATAGAATGCCACTGGGTTCAATCCCCAGTCTCCCCTCCCTCTCCCCCCCGCCAAAATTGGCAATCCTAGCGTGGTTTTGTGATGCTTTACATCTCAAGTGATTTCCCTCAGTACTTTTAAAACGTTTTCATTCTCTGATGAAGAGAGAAAATAATAATGTGAAGTGGAAAGAGAGAGGAGAAAAAGAGGGATTGTAAGAGCATCAGTAAGGGTGGGTGCAGGAGCGAGTATCCTATGACAAGCAGCTAAATTGACCATTATGGGTATCGAACTCCATTTGGTGTGTAATAGTAGGTGAGCACTTGGCCATATGAAACTCATATCTATATACAGCTTTCCCCAAACACCATCTCAATTAATGGGCCCTGAAGGAGAGATGAGATTCGGCTGGGCAGAAAGAACAGTGGAAAATATGAGAAATATGAGCGTAATACTGTAATTAAAGGAAAACTGATGTGACTGACAGTCTCCATCTCAATTCTTTTTACTTTTTTTCCCCCCATCAAGCAACATAAAGCAAGAACTATTATGGAAAATAGGTAGAAGTGGTATTTCTTTAAAAATCTAAACAAATTAAAAAAAATAAAGTCTAAGTTGGGATTTCTTTTGATGGGGGAAAGAATAAAACGTTAGATAATTCTCAGGTTCTTGCTGCAAGAAAACAATAATTATATTTTGTATTTTATTATAATAATAGGTTCCCAGCTAAATGCACAAATCTAATAAAACCATAATACCAAGCTACAATGGGCTTTATGAATTGTAAATGGAGCGAATTTAAATGTTTTTGGCATCTGCCACCCAGTTCCCCAATAATAAGATCTATAATTTCCTGATAAGCGTTGCATACAAGTCTTGTGAATTTAGCCCTCTAGAAGGGCCAAGGCCTATTTTGAGCGTTCCTGTGAATTTCTTATTGGCTTTGCCAGGCCCACTCCTTCATGTCTAACCCTTTTGCCATTTAAAAGCATTGAAAGTACTGAGGGAGATTTTTTGTGACTTTTAAAGGGATTTTGAACATATAATTAGCTGTACGGGACCAGAAAATGGTGATTCATCTCAGGTTTATTTAAGAAGTCTCTGAAGCACTGGGTGTCACTTGTACACATTTAAAGAACACTGTGTGTTTGCAAATGGAGCAGGAAAAGTGAGTATGTGTTTGTAAGGCTTAGGGCACAGCAGGGAAAAGCTGCTGCTTTGATCCCTGTGTCTGCTGTAAAAGTCTAGTGCTGTTCTCTGTAGCGCGGGGGCCAGCTTTAACTAGTGGTCGATGTTGGCATGGCCAGTGGGTAGGGGAGATGTAGTTTTATTTTTCTGCTCAGATCTTAGCGCTTGAAAAGCCTCTGGGCTCAGAGAAGATACCTTACTTAGCCTCATGCACAGCATTTCCATGGGCAGTTTGGGGCACTACACTTATTTCTTGGAAATGTTCCAAAAACAAACAAATGGTGTACCATCATTTGGTGAGTTGACTTTAGCTAGGATCCCATTTTATGACTATCTTAGTGCCAAGTCCCAAAGGGGAGATATAAAGAAGCTGCCAGGAGAGCCTTTGGTCTTTAAATAGGTCTCATGCATCATCCTGTCCAAAGATCCTCATGGCACACATGGGTGGCAGCTCATGGCATGACCCAGGAGTCTGGGACTCTGGTTCTAAAGCTTCTAGGCCCGTGGCAGAAGTTTTAAAGCTGTTGGCCCACCCCTGGAGACCACTAGCAGGTAATCTTTACCTGTTCCTTCTCCCTCCTGCACCTAGCTGATACCCCACCCCCCAGTGAGGACTTTTTCCTTTAGGCTCATGCAGAAGCTTTGGACATTGATGGCGACTTAATTGCTAGTGGCGGGAATTTGAGCTATTTAATAAAGGGCTGTCACAGGATGCAGGAGACCACACACCTGGAAAACTTACAGTATCCCCTTGTGTCCCCAAGTCCCCACAACACCTTCTGCTCTTTTCCTGGGCCTCAAAAAGGCAGTTCAATTGATCTGAGTCACCTGTTCAGATCGCTTCCTTATCAGCCACGGATGAGTCTACCTTGCCTTCGCCCCCAGTCTCATTTAATTAGATATAAGCTTACCTCAAAGTCAATTCATTCTGTTTCTTAACATTGACCGCAGTTTCTCTTTTGGCTAACCCCTCGCCTTTCCCTGTGATTGAAGCAGTGGAGGTTGATAATTCATTTTGTTCCGCCATTATTGATTTGGTGGCTCTGATCCAAAATTTGAAAATTTCTCTCCAGGTTGTTCTTGCCCTTGGTTTTTTTTTTTTTTATTTTTAAGACATTGCATAAAATGAAGGGTGTAGGTCAGAAATAGAAACATCAGTGCTACTTTAGGGTATGAGGGTCCACTTTCAATTGTGAGAGCGGCTTATTGTTAATTACAGAGATTTCCAAGGGCATCACACACTGCTCAGGCGGTGGCTGGGAAAGATCCTCCTTACAAATGCTTTCTAAACTGAGAATGGATTTGAAAGACCATTGTCTGCCCAGGCTCAGAAATTATTCCCTCATAAAGGACTTGTGTAAAGGTTTTCGAGATACCTTTATGTGAAAGATAAACTATATTAAGGGCCCAAGAGCTTCTGCTCACTACATTTTCAGTCAGGGTTTCCTTTCTTGATTCTTGTAAATGTCAGTTCTTTAAAGTCACTGCCTCTCTTGGATTAAGGATTCTGAACCCCACAGTGGACATTTCTCCAGCGTCTTTGCTTTTTATTCTGGGTTCCTCGGTGGGTGTTAAGTGACTAGCGGAGTTTTTCCCTTGGTGGACGATTACTAAAATGAGACTCTTGGTGGACTCTCTTATCTTGTCATAAGGAAAAAAAAAAAACTTCCTAAAATGAACATTTCAGAAAGGGACCAACAGACCAAGAATTTGTATTAGGAGGTTCTTGTAGAGACTAACATTTCTTTGTTAATTCTCTAGAATGTGCTGTTTTATTTTTACATTGCAAGGAGTTGTAATACAAGACAATCCTTTTAAAAAAGAAAAGAAAATTTGCATTTTTGGGGGGTTTCTCTTTTTCTCCATTGGTATGGCAAGCCAGGCCAGTGACTGCTGGAGTCTCTCATTGGCATCTATATAAAAGGAGAGTGGAAATGAAGAGAATATGTCTCTTTCCCTCAGCTTCCCTTACTTCTGTTTGAAGGTGCAGCCTTTGAGTGAACACGTAGCCATGGCGGTGTGTATGCTTCTTACTTTTTCTCCTCTGATTTTTTAAGAAGACAAAGATAGAAGCGGTGACATTGTCGTATATTTTTAGAAAGCTGGTAGTAGATGCCTTCCAGAGACACTTATTCTAAATGAAGCTGAATTCTTCTCTCTCCCTTCCCATCGAGCTTGATATCATTGGTCTCTATAAATAAAACCAGCCCGAGATGCCTGGTTATCATTGGCTTAGACATTACTCAGCCGTGATCTCGTGCCTATAATGAACTTGGTTTCCTGTGATCCCAGAGTGAACACATAGCACCCCCCCCAAAAAAAAAGCAAAACAAAACAAAAACAAAAGTATTTTTCCTGAAGTGAAAAAGAAAACATAAAGACACAGCAGCCACCACCTAAGGACTTTGAAAAGATGGCCTTCTGTCATCACGAGGGCTATAAACAGGTCATGCGAAGGTGTTTATAAGCCTCGCTGGCCATCAGCTACTAGAGTGTCTGGCCAAAGAGAAGCTTCTTACTGCGTTAAGCATTCTGACTCCATGCAGCAAAATCCAAATCTACCCATTGTGCTTGCATTTCAATAGACCCTCTAGATTCTTAATTACCACTCGGGCTAATTATGCAGTCAAAGTTCTAAACCGCAGTGGGTTTGCACAGCACGCCTCTCTTTCTTGCTGGCATGCGTGTATTGGTTTTCCCCGACCCTGTCAGGCTGAGATTTAAATCCTTAACCTGACATTCATTGTGTTCTGTGTATCAGCTTTTCCTGCCTTTCTGAATTACGTGCCCAATAAAGTTCTCATTTCTGTCATAGGTCAGGACTTGGTCTTTTATAAATTCCTAGGCTGGGGCCATTTAAATTCTGTTTTTGATTTTATCCTGCCTCTTCAAATTATTTGCCTTGTAAGCGCTTTAACTTTTTGGCCTTTAGCCCTAGCTTCTTAGACTATTAATTTTTTTTTTTTTTTAACCTATGTGGCCATTGAAGCAAATTTATAGAAAATCTCACTGACGATGAGGTAGCGCCATTCTGGAGAGAGATGAGAAATATTTGGAAGGTCTTCAGGTTGGAGCATTTGCCGAACCTCGTGCGTGTGTGTGTCCTCAGTGCGGGTCAGCGAGCGAATCTCCAGCCATCAGAGCTGCCCGTGTAGTAGGTTCTCCATTTTTGCATTTCCTCCAGCCACTTCTTCAGTGTTTGGCTGCCATTTCAGTGGGATCATGTCTTAGTTTTCTTTAAATCCAGTTGAGAAAAGGAGATGGACTGGGCACAGTGGCACACACTTGTGATCCCAGTACTAGGGGGGGCTTGAGACAGGAGGATCGCAGATTTAAGGCCAGCCTCAGCCACTTACAAGACTCTGTTTCAAAATTAAAAAACAAAAAGGGCTGGAGCCAGGCGTGGTGGCACATGCTTATAATCCCAATACTTGGGAGGCTGAGACAGGAAGATCACAGGTTCAAAGCCAGCCTCGGCAACTGAGAGAAGCCTTCCGAAACTTAGTGAAGCCTCTTTCCAAATAAGAAATACAGTTGGGCTGCAGGTGTAGCTCAGAGGTAGAGTGTCCCTGGGTTCAATCCCCAGTGCCACCAAAAAAAAAAAAAAGAAAAGAAAAGAAAAATGAGACAGAGTGAGGAGGGGCAAGAACTCTTTAGTATAATGTATATTTTGAAAGGCTTATGATGCATGAGCAGGCCAATGTATCACATCCTATTTCCTTGATTATTGAGTAATTTATAAAAAATAATATTTTTGAGCCGGGTGTGGTGGCGCACACTTGTAATCCCAGTACTTGGGAGGCTGAGACTGGAGGATCTGGGTTTGGGGCCAGGCTCAGCTACTTAATGAGGCCCTCTGCAACTTAGTGAGATTCTGTTTCAAAATAAAGAATAAAAAAAAAAAAATAGGGCTGAGGATGTATCTCGGAGGTAGAAGGCCCCTGTGTTCAATCCCCAGTACTGCAAAAAATATATATTTTTGGTTGTAAGTTGGAGAGGACATTCTCAACTCTATTTGTGTATGTCTCAGAGTGAGGTGTTTTGAGTTGATTTCTACAGAGATGTGTAGGTGACACATTGTTTCTGGCTTTTCCTTAAGAAGACAGGGGTCCCAAGGCGAAATGCAAAGGGACGCGGTGTTGAGTCTCCGTGGTCCCCGGGCCCTAATGCAGACTGGTACTCCTTTCCTGGGTGTTGCAGTAGATGCTGCCCTGGATCCCCTTCCACCCATCTCTTCATTCCCTGTATGGTCTTTGACTCCTTTCACTCAAGGTTCACTTTTTTGCCAGAAAAATCAGTAAACATACCCATGAAAATATGTGAGAAACTACTAACTAGCCAGTACACTACTCCTTCTAGATAAACTATTTGAATTTTTTTTTGAGGGGGTACTTGGGATTAAACATAGGGGCATTCTACCTCAGAGCTATACCCCCACCCCTATTTTATTTTTACTTTGAAACAGAGTCTCACTAGGTTGTTGAAAGTCTCACTATTTGCTGAAGATGTCCTCGAACCTGCAATCTTCCCATCTCAGCCTCCCAAGTACTGGGATTACAGGTGTCACCACCATGCCCATCTAATATTTGAATTTTAACAGAATCTTTCAAGGACAATGCACTAAGTCGAAAAGATGATGCTCGTGGGAAGAATTTCGTATAATTCTGTGAATATCCCCTAATCAGGTGAGACTGAGAGCAGGCTTCTCAGCACGAGTCTGAGAACTAAAGCAACTCGACTAACCCAATAGCAGCATGTCTTTATGATTTAAAACACAAAACACCTATTTATGTCTTGTGTGTGTGTGTGTATATATATATATATATTTTTTTTTTTTTCTGGGTGGGTAGCTTATTGATCCCAGCAGCTGTTGAATTTTTATATGCCATTTATGATCGTTCCCATGATGTAGCAAAATATTCAAGGCAAATTCGATCAGTGTTTCTTAAAAAGGTCAAGTGTTTCTGTATAACGTGAGTCTGAAGACATTCCAAGATGTCCGCGGCCAGTCCAAAGGAAGCTGGACAGGTGTAGGTGACTAACAGAGTCACAGATCGGAGACCTGCCACGTGGTGTCAGAAGAGTTGAAGCAAGCAGGGTTCCGCATCACTGGTTAAACTGACCTGAGTAAGGAACAATGTGATTCCATGGGGTCCCTGCGCTTGTACAAAGAATGAGGTGTGATTCGGTGTCAGGATTTTTCCAGGCATCCCCCTCGGAAGTAGAGAACAGAGTATAACGACAGCAGTTGGTCAGCGGCGGTCTAATTCAGTCGTGCCACGTGCTGAACTACCTGGTAATTTCATTGTCATGCTGAAAGACAGATTGAGACATATTTCAAAAAAGTGTTTCATGGTGACCTGAAAGGTTATGTGTTTGAAGACGGCTGCCGAAAAGTAGACAGTGTACACCATTTTGTGTGAATTTGAAAAGTTTTTCTTTTAAATTGAAATAGAAAACAGGAAAAAAAAATGACCAAATGCAGGGCTATTTTCTTTGCTAGAATAGTTGTTACTTTTTTTTCTCCCCTAGAAAAATAAATAGGTTACTATCTAGGTCTTTGTGTTTCTCTTCCTCAACTTTACTGTATGTCTTGTCATTTTCACTCTGGCAGTATTACATCTGACAAGAAAAGGACTGGATTATGAGTTGGAAAAAAATAGGGGGAAAGCATATGTCCCACATACCCAGATAAAGTTGAGTGGCACCTCAGTCTCCTCCTGTTCCCTTATGCGGGTATACTGTCTTTCTGAGTGGATATTTCTGACTGCACTTGACCTTCTCTATAAACAGCAGCTGGAGAGCCAATCTGGGAATTGCAATCCCCCAACCCCAGGAAATGTGTAGCCCCAGTAAAGTCTGAAGACATAAACTCTGTCTCCCAAGATTCCTCAGACTGAACCCTTTGAGATGGGCTAGTTTGAGCCTCATCGCAGATCTTCTGTCCTGAGCACCCGTAGGAAAGAGACCAGACCAGAGTACCTTGAGTACCTTCTATAAACTGAAAGTACTGAATGTGTGAGGGCTCTGAATTGTTTGGGGGTTCTTCAGTGGGATTTACAGATTTAGCAATATGATGTACTGGGAAATAAAATAGCTAGCTATACTGGTGTCACAAAAGGTGTAAATGGCTGAGCCCAGAGTCAGATTTTAACCCCAGAGATTCTGGCTTGCCACCACTGCACTCTTCTGCTTACGCTATGACGAACCCATAGTTGCAGAAAGAATATTCATTCATGGTGCAATGTCAGAACGTGAGACCAAGGGGACAGGCGGGGACCGAGTCAGACAAGAATTTGTGTTTAAGAATTGTGGGGACCTGGGATTTTCTCTAGGAGGCCCTGTTTCCTATCGTTTGGTTAGAATCGTCCCCTGTTGCTCTTCTATCCCTAATGAGACTTTTTCAATCATAAAGTTGTAGTGACGTCAATCCTTGTCAAATAAGAAAACGAAAACTTTTTTGTTTTTTTAAAAGAAATTTACTATATGGTTCTCTACCCCACTGTAGTGGGATACAGCTCTTTGATCAACAACTCCTCCCCATTTTTATATCATACTTTGAGATCAATACTGAGGCAGCCTATGTGCAGTTGGACATGTATAGTTGGTATTTATCTCTGTCGAGTCTAATGGTGTTTGTTTCAAAACAATGAAATGCAATTCCCCGTGTTTCCTTCCTCCCACTTTGAGACCTTTCCTGGCTTCTGTCTTTGATTCCCTTTCTCATCTCACAATGCCCAGAGATATTTCACCACCTGTTCCTTCTTTTGTTGTGCTCATGGTTCAAGTTAAAGACAAAGGAACACACTGAATGGAGTAGTTTCTAGGTTCCTGATAGGGATTAAGGACAAGTAGGCTTTGCTTATTGTTCCACCAGCCACCAGCCAATGATCTTAGGCAAAAAATATATCTCTTGTCCTTACTTACCTCATCTTTAAAATGAAACAGTCCATCCAAGATGGCACTGACTCTTATTAAGATTGTTCTCAGATCCTTGTCCTACACACCACCCATAGAAGGAAGATCTAGGGGGCCCCAGAGCAGAATCCCTGATGTAGGGGACTTTTACCATTTTGCATTCTTTTCACAGGTGGGTTAAGGATTTAACATGATTCTTCTCACCTCAAAACATGCATTGTTCTAAACACCAGGGCTTGTTTATACACAGGTAGTCATGCAAGAATGACTAAGGATGATAGAACCGGAAGGTGTTGCTAAGAGCAGCACAGTAATCAATAGGATTGCAATGGTAATAACATTCCTATGCTCTCATTAAAGAGATGTAAATTGTGCTCCATTTGAAAGCAGGGTGGAACCACAAGGAAGCCAGGTGGGACAGGTGCTGGACTGCCAGAACTGGAAATGAGTTTTGAAGCTGGCACTGGGACTTGGGGATTCTGGTCTGCATTTCTAAAGATGCCCTTGGCTGCCATGTTGTCCCTTACTGAGGAATAAGAATGCCAGAGATCAGGGGCATCCAGTGAATGGAAGGCTTTCCCCACTACCACCAACGGATCCTTTAAAAAATGATTTATTTGGGCGGAATGTACCAGTGAATCTCACTCAAACCAAATATGAGAATTATCTGAAGAGTTTTCAAAAGTCTAGATACCAAAGGGTCACCTATAACTGATTACTTATAAATTTCTGGGAGAGTGGGGCCCAGACCTCAGCAAAACTCTTCAGGGAGCCGGGCGTGGTGGTGCACGCTTGTAATCCCAACATTCGGGAGGCTGAGACTGGAGGATCAGGGTTCGCGGCCCACCTCAGCTACCTAGTGAGGCACTCCGCAACTTAGTGAGACTCGGTTTCAAAATAAAGAATTAAAAAATAGGGCTGGGGGTATAGCTCGGAGGTAGAATGCCCCTGAGTTCAATCCCCAGTACCGCAAAAAAACAACAAAAAAAACTCTTCAGGGTCCTCCAATGTGCGACTGAGGTGGAGTACCACTAGTTAGAAGTCTTTGCCTCCCAAACTGTGGTAATCACTTGGGGTGCTTGTAAAAGAGACAGTTCCTGACTCCGAATCCCAGGGTTTGCAGCATGGATATCGCATTTTAAACACATTCCCCAGGAACTAAAGGCAACAACTGGAGGAAAAGATAAATCCACCAGCAAACAAAAAAGATAAATTTTGGCTAATAAATGTCGACTTTTGGTAATACAAAGCAATTTACAGCCTTAATCGATTTGTGATAATTCTCAAAAATCGTAATGGGCACAGCAAGGCAGCAATAGACCAAAGATCAGGGCTAATCATCATTGTTGGGGGCTTCTGAGGGATGTTTATTCCTTACTTGGATTTTGAACAAATTGGTAAATTAATGCCCCAGCCCTTGGGTTCAATCCTCAGTACCAGAAAAAAAAAAAAAAAAAAAAGGGTTAAAATGGAGGCCAAATGTCATCTTTATTTCCACTAAAGCTGATACTGGGTTTGGCCATGAGAAGCAAATGACCAGTCATCAGAATGCAAGATTAGATAGATCTCTCTGTCTGCCCTTGACAGGCTGCTCCCCCTCCCATGGAGGCCTGCGGGAATAACTAGGAATACTGGCTTCCTGAGGGTGGCTTGTGTCCAAGGTGAGAAGGACGGAGCTGAGCTAACCATGCTCAGTTGTTCTTCCCCAGTTCAGGCGGACCATCACTTCACACCCCCCGCCCCCACCACTGTAGAGGGATGGGGAAAGGCAGCAGGTTTCCAGGAAAATCTTTTCCCCATGGAAATCAGAAGTAGAAAAAAGGTGTTTCAGCCACTCGGTCTCTTGGTCTGTGTACTGTTGCTATAACTGTATACCAAAGGCCAGGGTAATTTATAAAGAGTAAAGGTTTATTTGACTTATGATTCTAGAGGCTGGGCATTCTACCAGCATGGCTCTGACATCTCCTCTGCACTTGATGAGGGCCTTCTTGCTGCAACAGAACATGACGGAAGTCCTCGTATAGTGACACAGAGCAAGCTCAGTCCTCCCTCCCTCTTAAAAAGCTACTCATACCATCATGGGGCCTCAGCCTCATGACCTCGTGCAATACTAATTACCTCTCAAAGACTTCACCTCTATATACCAATCCATAAATGTGGATATTACATTTCTAACCCAAGAACTTTCGGGGGACACACTCAATAATAGCACTAGGCAACCTTACTCCATTTCGAACCCCCGCAGGGGGGCGCCTAGTGCCCAGCACCCTCCTTTCTGGAATCTACCCTCAGAGTTTTCATTGATGTCCAGTTTTCTATCCTAGGAAAGGATGACCCTGAAGTCCTAAGCACAGCCTAGGGTTTGGGGGGATTTGAAGGACAGGGGCCTGAGCTGAGGTTGGGGGTGTAGGGTTGCTGGAGGCTCTTTCATCACCCAAGTAAAAAACCCTCAGTATTAAATAACCCCTGCCTAAAATAATTCCTGATTTCTGTTTTGGTGACCTGGTCATGACGGATAGGCCAAGCACCTTACATTTATCATCTTATTTGAGGTTCTCAGAAACTTGGATTTCTTTATGTTATTCTACATCCATTTTACAAATGAGTCCATGGAGACATAGATAGATTATTTGCTCAAGGTTATGGTTTGAGAAGAGCTGGATCCAAGAATTCAAACCCATTTTTGGTCGAATGCCAAGTATGTGGGCTCCTCCAATGTTTCATGTTCCCCTACTCTGCACAGAAGAAAGCCTAAGATAGGAATTTTCCCTTTGTGCTAAAGATTCCCAAAGTTCCACTTGGAGGAAAGCGAGGGTGACTGAGATGTGCACACCTTTCAGTGCCTGTGCTTATGCTGTTCATCATCTCTAAACATCACAGGGTCACAGACCTGAGGCTGGAAGGGTCTGAGCTGGACCACTGGGTGGGATACTCTGCTTTCTGGAAGGCAGCTGCTAATTATCTTAAGTTTTCTGAGCGAGGTGGTCCAGCCCTGTGAGTTGTGTGATCAGCCCCAAATAGCAACAAATTAGTGCTAGTGCAGCCACCAGAGCTTTTGGAGAACTTCAGTTCTTCCTCTGTGCCATGGAAACACAGGGCCAAAGGGGAAAAACAAAACAAAACAAAAACAAAAACCCAAGAGAAGGGTCCTGAGAGAGGTGTCCCGTGATTATTCCAGAGGAGCTCAACGTTTGCCTAAAATCAAACCTTCCCATCTGAGGCAGGTGAGAGCGGGAAGCTGCTGGCTGGAGACCCTGCTGTACCACCTCCCCTGTTCTCGTCACCCCAATCCTCTTTGTTAATGGTGCATAGGCATTTCCCAACCTGCCTAAGTCAGGAGAGCAGGGGAAAGACCTTGGAGCTCTTCTTATTCTACAGCACACAGCTATTGAAGAGGACATGGCGGGTCAGTGTGTGTGGTGTGCAGGGCTGAGCTGTCCTGCTACCAAATCCCCATTCCCCGTGACCACGCCTCTGGACTTTACAGTGTCAGCGCAGAGTCAGACCTGTGTTCTTCGTTTAGCAGGAATGGCAAAAGTGGAACAGGAGAAAGGCGAGCCCAGAACCTCAAAAACCTGAGCTCTGGGAACCAGCTCTCACCTCTTGTACCTTTGTTGGCTACTTCTTTCTCTGATGTCTCCCTCTTTTATTTTATTATTTCCTATCTTTTTGACTCTCCTTTTTTCTTTTTTTTGTTCATTCTCAATTTTTGTTTCTTTTTCTTTTTTTTTTTTTTTTTCCTGTTTGATCATTTGTTCAAATGTTCATTGAACGCAAGCTCCTGCCTGGTGGATAACTCCAAGTATCTGATGATTTTACACTGATGATGTCCCTAGAGAAGTCGTCCTGTCCACTGGAATGCCCTCATTTCCTCGACCACACACCTCAAATACACATTTGTTTATTATGATTAGTTACTGTGATTTCCCCTTTCAGCTTGTCCCGCCCCTTGCTGGAATGTTAGCTCTGAAGACATGGATTCTGGTCTCTTTCCTTCAGTGCTTTGTCTCCCTTGTCTAGACAATTGCCTGTCACATAAAAAGTGCTCAGTAAATATTTGTCAGATGAATGAATGAATGAAAAATAAGTGATTGGATGAACTATTGAGGTATGGTCAGGCATGATGTTAGCATTTAGGCATAAATCATGCCTTCCCCTATTTATTCCTTTAACGAATACCTTTTTAGAGCCTATGTGATGTGTCTTTGAGATATCCCAGCCTATCCTCTTCATTTTTTTTTTTTTTTTTGTGGTACTGGGTATTGAACCATTGAACCCAGGGGCATTCTACCTCCAAGCTATACCCCCTAGCCCTATTTTTTTATTCCTTATTTTGAAACAGGGTCTCTCTAAGTTGCAGAGGGCCTCACTAAGGTGCTGAAGCTGGCTGTGAACCTGCGATCCTCCTGTACTGGGATTACAAGTGTGCGCCACCACGCCTGGCTCCTCTTCATCTTTTCTCATGAGTTTATTTCTCCTTTCAGGGCTCTCTTTGTTGTCACCTCCACATCCACCTCCTGAGCCCTTTCTCATTTTCAAAGATCTCACTTATTCCTACCGTCTTATCTTCATTTCCCTCCTTCTTTCTGTGGACCTCAATTCTCTTTGGTTGGGGGCGACAGGAGCCGTGTGATCCAAACAGGTCCCATGATCTACCTTAGGGATTTAGTTTGAGTTAGGTTTCTTCCCCATGCACTGTGCCTACAGCAAGTGAGCACAGGGCTAGACATACTCAGGAACCCCACTGCCATGCAGCTCCTCAGCAGGGCCCCTGGCAACCCGTCCTGGAATGCCAGGAGGTGGTAAAGACTGAGCCCCTCTGAAGTTTCTGTTTCTGCAGTGAGCAGAGGTATTGATTGGCTTTTCACTCCCATCCTATTTTTGACATACATTTCTACTTAGGGTTTCTTGGGAATTGACTCTCAGAGAAGGCAAATTTCTTTCTTTAAATAAAGGAAGACATATTAACCTATACATAATATCATAGTACCATTAATGCAACTCTAAGTGAAAAGATGAAAAATATTACTTGTCAAAAGCCACATTTGTATTTCCTCTCTATTCTAACTATACAAAATTTCATGCTTTATATTTTTGTGTTCCCATTTAACTTCCACAGTTACTATTTTTACAGGTTCTTGGTAAGCTGCTGGGGCTGGCTTTGAACTTGTGATCCCCCTGTCTCAGCTTCTTGAGTATTGGGATTACAGGTGTGCATCACCATGCCCAGCTCACAGTTACTATTTTTAAAGATGATGTACTACTGCATTTTCTTGATCATGATTTGCTACTAATTTTAAGAGACACTGTTGCTTTCATATACAAGCATTCTAAAGAAGAAAAGAAATATCACCTCATTAAATGTATACATTGGAGCCGGGTGTGGTGGCGCACGCTTGTAATCCCAGCATTCGGGAGGCTGAGACCGGAGGATCCGGGTTCGCGGCCAGCCTCAGCTACCTAGTGAGGCACTCCGCAACTTAGTGAGACCCGGTTTCAAAATAAAGAATAAAAAAATAGGGCTGGGGGTGTAGCTCAGAGGTAGAATGCCCCTGAGTTCAATCCCCAGTACCGCAAAAAAAAACCCCAAAAAACAAAACAAAAATAAATAAATAAATAAATGTATACATTGAATGCACAGTATAGCCTAATTTCTGTAAGGTTCAAAATGTACCCAAAAAGGATATCTTTAAATTGAGGAAATAAAGTACTTCATAGTACGTACATTTCACAATTTACTTTTACTACCAAAAAAAAAAAAAAAAAAAAAAAATCCTGCCGTGGAAGCCTTTGTGCCTATAGCTTTCATCTTTTGAATGATTTTCTTGGTACAAAGTCATAGAGGTATGAACATTTTTATGATTTTTTGAGTCATCTTGAGATGGTGTTTTTCAAAAAGATGAAAAAAATTTATACTGTTTCCCAAAATATTTGCTTAAGAATTTATGCTTAATTGCAACCTTGCTAGTCTTATGTATTATATTTTGTGTTTAGTTTAGTTTTTTTTTTTTTTGCTGAGTTTTATGTATATATGGGTGGTTTATATTTGCATTATTTTGGTTATGTGGGAAGTGGTATAAGATATATTAGTAGCAAATTTAGTGATGTGTCTAAACTGCTAGTAAAAGGTGTTATTGACAGGGTGACACAAGATGATTTTATTTAGGTGACAAAGACTGGAATTTGTTCTTCAAAGTTTTGGCCTTTGGCTGAGGTGGAGGAGGAGATTAAATTAAATTAATAGAATTATTGAAAAAGAAAATCAATTTTTGTTTCTGAGAACAAATCTAATTAGATTTTTGCCACTTCCCAAGGACCTTTAAAAGAAGATACTATCGTCTAACCTTGGAATTTTCAAGAATTTCTGTTAGGAACTTTGATGCTGCCTGTTTCTGCCACAGAATATATAAGGAGGGATTCAGTGTCATGTCATCCCTTTGAATACCTGATAATGATAGTCACATTCCCATGTTACATTTTTTTTTTTTTTAACCCATGGGCGACAAATTTACATCACTTTGTATACATTTTGTAGCATTAGCTCAGCAGACTGGGGCAGCTCCCCCCAAAAGACATTATTATTTTTATTACCATTGATGGATGAAGAAATTGAGACCCAGAGAAGCTGATGTAGCTCCTAAGTTCAAAAGTCAGGATACAGAAAGACGGAAAGACGCAGTCTGGCTTTAAGCCTATTCTTCATCACCTTCTGCTAGGATAAGGCACTGCAGCGTGGACAGGGTGATGCGGAGTCCTGGAGGACTTGTCTCCTCTATGCTAATGAGCTTCACTTTCCACCTCCAGGATGGGAGGGTGAGATTTATTCTCTTGACAACCGAAAGCACATTCTTCAGCCTCCTCTGCCTTTTGACTCAAGTCCAGAGCTAAACCACCCTGACGATATCTTTTGCCCTTGGAGATGGTCCCTGAATTACGCCGTTCTCCTCTACCCTTTACCTTCCCTCTGTGTTATCAATGGGCATCTCAATGAAGCAGATGTTTGGAACACTGGGACTTGCTAAAATTAACACAAACATTTCCAAATGCTGCAGTATCTGGGGTGTTTCTAGAACCTTTTTTTGTTTGTTTGTTTAATTTCCCTACTGCAAAAAATGGTGAACTTTGAGTGAAGAAAGGACTTATTGTTATTGGAACAAACCAAATCATTTTAACTAGATAATGTAATTACAATTATTCCTTTGCTCTTCAAAAACATTATTTTGTGCTATTATATCACATGCAAATGTCTCCTTTGTGTTGAGTAGTGGAGAATTAGTAATATGTTTTATTTATAGGAAATTTTATTCTTGTTTGGAAGTTAATTTAGCTCCATGATTAAGAGCACAGGTTTTAGAGTCAGAAAGTCCTGGACAAAAACCAAATTCTACCAACTCTCATTCTGTGACCTTGGATAAGTTATCTCATTTCCTTGGGTATGAAATGAGGATAATACCATTGTATCTCATAGGTTTTCTGTAAAGAGTAAGTAAAATGAATGAGCTAGTGCTTATAAAACACACAGATGACACATGCCACATAGGAAGTGTTCAACAAATAAGCTAATAATAATCTATATGTGATAAAATGTAAAACAAACTAAGGTAAGGTCCAAACTCAGAACTCTTGGAGGATGTACTTCATTTTCCCCCCTCTTCTCTTCCTCTAAGTCAATGACTCTCAGGCTCATTCACTATTCCATCTTGTGATTTTTTTCTTTCCTCTAAAAAATACAATAAATTAATATGTGTCTATGGAAATTTAAAAAGTAATGCCAAAGTTTCTTTAGTGAGCACTGGATACCCCTTCATTTTTTTTTTTCCTTCACCATCTTTTGAGAGACAAGTAAGAGTTCATTTCTAGAGTTGTTTAAAGGAATTTGTAAGACAAGTGCATTTATTTCGAAGGACAGCCATTCTCAAACCTCATGTTTGAAGGAGTCCAAAGAGAGAGACTGCTTCTCATTAAAGGTGGGATCCTGCAACTGGATGTTATCAGCAGAAAACGTGAAGGTGTGGGCTCCAGAGTGGAAATGAACCATGTGTTGGTTTACGTCTGAATCACCTCCAGTATAGGGTCCAAGGTGCCACTCACAGATCATCAACAGAACATGATCTCACCTCCATATTTGTAGCTAGTCTTTGGAGCATCCCTGTTTGGGGAAGGGGAAGATGGGGCTCTGGAGTCGAGCCAGTGGCTGCAGGTGTTTAGTGAAGACAGATGAGAGTTAAGGGAATATTGAAGACAACTCATCAATTGATTGATGGTTAACTGAGCAGGAGCCTGATCCCCAGGCTCTATCTTGATGGTGGCCCTCTGTGAGGTGGACACGGTGATGCAGGTGATGACAGCAGACTGACCAGAGAGTTCAGGAGAAGCACGAACCCTGTACGATGGAACAGATAACCTGGTTGCTGTTGTTTGTTAGCTCCCGCCTGGGAATGCAGCAAGCCCAGCCTGCAGGCATTGATCTGACAGCTGCTCCTGGCCCTGGAGAGACTCAGGGTCAGTGGCTGCCAGATAACAAGAGTTCAGAGCATGCTGCTGGCCCGGGTGTGACTGCCCCCGGCGGTGCGCTGGCACTTGCAGAAAGGCATAGCTGTCTCCTTGGCTCCTCTTCCAAGGGTCACAGGGCCATGAAACCTCTCCAAGAGGTTTGGCCTGGTCCCAGTTACCTTGTACAGTGCTCACCTTTCTGCCTTCACTACTGCTGGATCAGCTGAAAGTTGGAATTCTTGGGGGGAAAGTAAGAACCCCCTTCCACATCACCCCAATAGCATGACAGTTATTTTAATTGGAAGAGATTTGTGTGGTCACCATTTTGGTCTTGGTGACTGCACTGGAAGGAGATTGACCTCGGGCACCACAGGCAAAATGGAGTCAAGGCCACTGAGCATACATCTCAGAGGGGCATTAGAACAGTCCCCGGGATGAAGGAAAGCAATGCCAATCTTCTCTGCTTAGGGAGAAGGCGCAAGTGTGGTCAGAGGGAATTCTGATTGTCCCCTGGGCTGGGAGATTGATCATCTCCAGGGCCATGATGAATGAACAAGAGCAATGTTCCCTAAGCCGAGGAGGCTGGGAGGTGTTAGCTGGTGTGCTGAATAGGAGGTGGACGTCTGGGCCACATCTGGGTTGCTGGAGACATTACAGACAAGATGGAGAATTAATTGACACCTCCTTCATCCTTCCTGTCTGGAGCTCTCAGTGCCTTTTCTGAGTAAATATTGATCTAACATATGAATGTCTTGTTGAAAAGGCGGTCATCCATGTGACTGGGTGCAGCCCTGTGTACCTGGTGGCATTAGGTGACAGGAGCCACCTCCTGCCCTTCCTGGCTGCATCATTGACCTGCCAGTTTCTTTCTACCCTCTAAGGAGTGAAGAAACTTGTTTGCATAGTTTTGTTTCCCAAGTTTACTCTAGAATCTCCTTGTCCTTTGACATCCATGACCATTTTGGCTTTTGTGTACAGGGTTAGTAAGAATCTAGTCTACTTGCAACTGGTTCTCCTTAGTTCTCAGAGAACAGAAAACATAGTGCATACCATTTATTTATTTATGTCTCGTACACACACATACACATACACACACACACATAGACACATACACACAGACACATTGGGGAATGAACCCATGGCATTCTACTGAGCTACCTCTGCCTTATTTTATTTTATTTTTTTACTTTGAAAGAGGGTCTTCCTCAGTTGCTGAGGTTGATCTCGAACCTCCTGTCTCAGCCTCCCAAGTACTGGTATTACAGACATGCACCACGATGCCCAGCTTTTGACAAGCCATTTATTGAGCAATTGTTGTATGACAGTTGCTACTGTGTGCCCTACCAATATTATAGGTTCAGCAGGTCTCTGGTCAAACTTATCGCCACTCTCCAATCCCCCCTCTGGAATACTTGTTTATTGCAACTTTCTCAGTCTGTGTGAATGGCACCAAGATTAATGTGTTCTCTCCCAGGCACTTAAGATTAATGCCTCTCTTTTTTGAATATGCCATTTGTTTTGGCAATTTTTTTACACTTTTGTTGTTTTTGTGTGCAGGTTAGGCACTTATTGTTGAAACATTAAAAGAAAGCCCATTAGCTAAGAGTGGGGAAAACCTCACTTGCTGTTTTAAACGAGTTGCCACACATGATGTTCAAGTGTATCAGGTCTCTTCCTTATACCCACAGTCACCATCCAAAAAGTTCTGTGCCCTAATGTTCTTGCACCTGAACAAAGACAGTAGCCTCAAAGTAGATGCTCTACTTTCCGTATTCTGGTGTCCGTGGGACCCACTTTTCTGAATGGTCAGTAGAAGACCGTACAACCGACAATAAAAGTTACCTTCCTACATTTTCTCAACCAACTGCAAATTCTGCCTTTGCACTTCTGGCAGTTAGAGCAAGGTTACAGTTCTTCAGTCACCTCTGTGATCTCTTGTTATGAATATGAATGTGGGACAAGCCAGTTGAAGTTTTGCTTGAGGTATTTGGGAGAAAACACCTGAAGGATCAATAAACTCTTCATTTCCTTAGATTTTTAATCTGTGCGTCTCCCTGCTTCTGCACATCACATATACATATTCACACACTGATCTCTATTCAGGGTCTGCTGAGGTTGGTGCCAGACCCTGTTGTGAGATGGAAATTTAGCAGGCTGAGGACCTACTATGTGTCAGGTGCTTTGCATGTTACCTCTCATGAAGCCTTCAGACCAGTGGTAAGTAGATTGTTAAGTTCATTTTTAATATACAGGATTGGCACAAAAAGCTTTGACAATGCGCCCAAGATCACAAAGCCAGGTCTAGGTGCTCAGTGAATACTCCCTTTCCAGGAGGAAGAATCTTGAACAATTAGGAAACCCAAGAAGTGCTTCCAAATTCTATCTTTTCTAGCTTACTATTTTCTTTCTACCTTTTTTTTCTGGTTATACAATTTACCTGTAGGTTTCAGGAACTTTCCTTGTAAGTCTGCTTCAAATATTTAAATAAAGAAGAGATTTGGACACCCGAGTTTTTGCTCTCTAAGCTATGTTTCATTTGGAAGAAATAATTTGGGCCAAGAGAAAACTCCTAAAGGGCAGGAATATCTCAGTATCTTTTCAACTATGAACATCCTTATTATCATCTCCAGAAGATCAATTTTGACTAAGTGAGTCTAGGAGGTACCATCTTATGGGATATTATCTGCAAGACAGGTGGGCTTGTGTTGTGAGGTGGGACCACAGCAGGGAGCTGGTGAGGTTAGATGAGTAACACCTGTCCCAGCTACACCTCTGAGGTTTACACACAGATTCCAACAGGGGATGGGGAAAGGTGGATTGAATCTCACTAGCCACAGCACCTAGCACCATGGCTAGGGTGTCCATTTATCTGTCTGTCGTAGTCTGGGGTACGAGAACAAGTAAGTCAGAAGTTTGCCCTCTCCTTATGTGAGCACATTTTCATAGATGTATCCCAGTGTATGACAATCCCATCTGCTCAGTTTAGTAAATGCTTAATAAATGTTTTTTTTTTTTTTACATGAACAGAGTGTGGATTCTTCTCCACTGTGGATTTCTTGGCTCTTCCCTTTGGAACTAAAAGAGGGAGAAGAACCATAGACTTCCCATGATGCTATTTCATGTTCTCCTCCAGCCCCTCCCTGTCCAACCTCTGTAAATTTGTTTTAAAACTTCATTTATCTCTCCCTTTTCTTCCACGAGAAGCATAATATTGCATGTGGGCCCTTTAAGAACATATCAAAACCATTTGGGGAAAAGAGAAAACTCCAGTTCAATGTTGAGCAACTGGTCATTAGCAAGAGCAGGGCTTGTCTGGTTTCAGATATGTTTTTTGCTTTCTCTCTCATGGAGGATCTTAGTAAATTCTTTAAAAAAATCACTTAATGAAGCAATAAGATTTCACTTCAATCAGTAAAATTCAGCTCGGGTCTTCCTAAGTTGGATCCATCCGGGTATACTCCACGTCCCATACACATGTGCACAACCATGTCCTTCATGTGTGGCTCTCCGGCTCCTTTGCTGTGTGAAACATGAGTTGACGAGACACTGGGCCAGTCACAGAGGGCCGCTTGTTTGTTCAAAGCTCAGGTATATCTTGGGAAGACTGGGCCCCTCTCTCCCAGCCAGGCTGGGAGCAGAACCTCCAGGGAGAAGGGCAGGTGTGGGGTTTCCTTGGTCCCAGCTCTCAGGTTTGCTCTTAGGGCTCTGTGTAATGGTGACTGGTATTCTTTTTTTTTTTTTTTCCTGATGTCCTTCTGGGTTGAAGGCACAGACTTAAAGACCCATGATTGAGAGCCATTTTGTTGCTTACAAAGAACAAGGGCCAGCACGCTTGGTGGTTGTATAAATGCCAAGTACCCTGACTCTCAGGTATCGTGTCTGTCATTTCGATAGTTTGCCTTTTCCCCTTTGTGGGAAGGGACGGCTTGCTTCACTACTTTCCAACCTTATCTTCTTCCAGAATGAGCATGTCTGATATGGCAGGTGCACTGAGGGTCAGTTCCAGGGCTCGTTGCCCCTTCTCCTCCCCCAGTGCCTGCTTCTTGCCCTATGGCAGACAGGCATGGCCTCTGTGGCCGGGGCCATCCCTGTATGACCAAGGGCACTGAGGAGTTGACAGGTAACTGAAGATGCTCAAGACAGCAGCTGCAGGGGACTCTGGGTATCAGTCTCTACCATGGTGCAGCTATCAGGTGGACCTCTTGCCCTCTTGGCTCTCATAGAGTAATACTGCCCATCTCTTTGGTTTTTATGTTCTCTTTCTGTGTTAGCTACCTTTTTGTTACTGTGACCAAAGTACCTGGCAAGCACAATTTAAAAGAGGAAAAGTCCGTACTCATGCTATCAGTTCATGGCTGGCTCCAAAGCAGAAGCATCATGGCGGCAGGGCATGGCAGAAGGGAATGTGGAGGGTAGCTGCTCCCCTCAAGGCAGCAACTGGGGGTGTAGGTGTGGAAAGGACCAGAGAGAGATATAGTAGCCAAGGCCATGCCCCAGTGAACTACATCTTCCAGCCACGCCCTGCTTCTCTACGGTTACCGCCCAGTAAATCCACTCAAGTCATTATTCCATAGATTGATTAACCCATTGATGAGGTTAGAGCACTCATGATTTGATTATTTTATCTCTGAACATTGCTGCATTGCCTAAAAGATGAGGTTTGGGGGTCATTCCTGATCCAAACTGTACCATCTCCTCTCTCTGATTCCCAAATTCCTCCCAAGACCTTTTTAGAAAACCCCACACTGTAGTTCTTTCTGCGAAACCTTTATACGCAGGGAGTGGTTTTCGAAGCATGTGCAAAGCCCCTTCTCTCCTTCCAGATTTCCTGAATCCTTAGGAGGAGAATGTGAAATAACGCTGTTGTTCTCGGGGAGGCATGTCATTTGTTTTACAGGTCTGTAGTTGATTAATTTGCAAATGATATTCCCAATAAAGTGCTTAGAAGTAGATAATTACGACTATATTAACAGTTGCTGGCGAAGCAGATGGTATTCCGAGGAGCTGCCATGTAGCATTAGCGCTGACGTTCCACTGTGATGTGCCATCTACCCCAGAAAACCACCAACAACAGGCGCAAATCCTGCTGATATTCCAGATTGGGAGGAAATTGTGCTTTTGCCTCACATTCCGGTCTTAGCGGAATTTTTATGTGCGTTCTCTCCAGTGCCACGGTGCTCAGCGAACTGGTACGTTTTATGTCGCGTCCCATAACTCTCCAACTCTGTAATTCTGAATTAGCCCCATTTTAAGCCTGCACGGAGCCAGTTTTTAAACTGTTCATCAGTGTTCCTCCTACCATGCCAGATATTTTTAAGCATAGATTATCTCTGCACAAACATATAATTTCAATTTCCTAAATTACCTGAGCCAACATGCCATGCGAGATAATCAATTAAGAATTGCTGAAGGCAGAGCAAGCTCTTCTTCTCTCCCTTTGTTTGTGTCACGCAAGACCAGAGAACACGTATAGACACAGACACACACATGCATGTGTGCACACGTGCAGCTATGAACTTACATATGTGTGCACGCATGTGTACTCTGTCTAGTTAATGTCTATGTTTTATTAAATCTTATCACTGTTGGTCTTAAGAGCTGACACACAGGCTGTTGCAGTAGACCTGAAAGCAACTCCTTACTCACCCACGTCCATAGTCATTTCTGTTAGGAAAGTGAGAAGATAAGAAGGTATAAAGAGAATGTGTGTGGCCCCCAGACTGCTTGGTGCCTATTTAATGTGATCTTATGCATGTGCATGCTTAGCTTTTCTAGAAGCAGGTCTTGGCTCTGGGATTCCCAGAAGTACTCCAGTTATCACCACTAGGTGCTTTTTTTTTTTTTTTTTTTCCTTTTGCGGTACTGGGGATTGAACTCAGGGGTGTTCTACCTCCAAGCTATACCCCCAGCCCTATTTTTTTATTCTTTATTTTGAACCCGGGTCTCACTAAGTTGTGGAGTGCCTCACTAGGTAGCTGAGGCTGGTGCTTTTTGTTTTAGCTGCCATTTTTTGAGAGTATACCAGGCATTGGGCATTGTGAGAAATACTTTGACTACATCACTCCACTCAATTCTCACGACATTGTATAAAATAGACAGCATCTGCCTTTTGTAAATGAAGACACAGAGACCCAGAGAGGTTAAGTAACTTGTTTAAGGTTACACAACTAATACGTGTCAAAGTTGAGATAGAAACTCGAATCTGCCTATCACCAAAGTGCAGGCTCTTAACATTCTGTGACATTATGAAATATTCAGTTATGTTATGAAGTTAATTCAGTGAACATTTGCTTTTTGAGCACCAGGTATGTTTTCAGGGCTGTGTAGGTGCCATAGGTACAGACTAGGTGAACAGTGCATGTCATTGACTTGGTATGGGCTGGGAAAGGCATGGGGGGCGTGGGCAGAATGGGAGGTTGGAGTTGGATTGGAAAGGTGTAGGTAGTACTATGCCAGTTTGTAAGGCATCCTACAGGCTGTGCAGAAGCCCTGAGTGTTCAGGCTAGTGAGTTGCAAGATCTGACAAGAATTTTAGGAAACACTTAGGAAAGAGGATATTTCAGGGAAAGGTGAGCCAGTAGACAGGCAATTTTGTTAGGAAGCGCCTGGAACAATCCAGATGAGTGATATTAAGATGCTGGCCAGGATAGATGATGAAACAGTGGGAAATAGCATCGTGGAGGGGAGGGAGAGTGTCCCAGTGTACAGATAATGGCAACTAGTATTTATTAGCACGCTCTGACCATGCACCTGTCAGTGTTTTAAGCAGTTTAAAAATGCATGAACTCGTTTAATCTTTACAATACCCTAGGAAGTAAGCTGTGTTTTTTCTGGAGTTTTATGGAGGAGGTTAGCGCCTCACCAAGGTGACATGGTTAGTAAGAGGCCAAGCCCGGATTCAGTCCCAGCCTATTTCACTCCAGATCCCGAGGTCCAGCTAGCCTGGTGTCAGGCCTGAGGTTGAGGTGGAGTGTCAGGCTCCAGCTTATCTTTTTTTTCTGATGGGAAGCCCTGTGCATGCACATGGGGGAATTTACACCTGCTACCAAGGACGAAGTTCATTTAGGGCATGGAAGGGAACCAGCATTATGACTGTGATGGTTCTGTCCATGCCTCCTCCTGAATCCTGGCAGACCTTTCGTGGCTGTACCCAGGGGAGCGACATTCAGCTTTCTTTCTATTTACCTTCCTTAAGTAAAAATTACATTCTCTATTGGAGTCTCTGCTGAAATTGAGATCAGGAGACCCGCGCTGGAGACTGTCTCTATATAACTTGTGAAAGCAGGCTTTGGACCCATGCCTTAAGATCCCCAAGTTTGAGGCTTCTCATCACTCAGGACTACTTATTCCTCTAGTCAGGAGTTCAAGGAATGAGTGTTGAGCACCTACTGTGGGTCATGCACATGCGAGGGAGGCAGGCACTGGTGATACCCAGATAAGAAAATGTCCCTGCAAGTGCCCTGAAGCAGATCAGCATATTGCACTGATACGAGTAAGTAACTAAGTGATTGCAATTCCAAGCATCAAGGAGATAGCATTCATTACCGCTTTGAAAAACCTGAAGTGCTTGAAAATGGGGAGCTATTATTGTTATTAACTCGATTAGGAAGAGTGAGGGGAAAAAGTCAGAAAATGCCAGAGAAATCTGGGTTGGGGCTTGAGCTCTCTGCCTCTCCCAGGCTCCCACTGGGCGAGGTTCCAATAGTGCAGGCCCCTCTGAGGAGGGCACCGCGGCTTCGGCTTGCTTTTGACCTTTCTGGAGAGTGCTTGCACGAACACACTCATTTTCAAAAGTTTAAAAATATGCACTTGGAATTGAATGATCAAGCACAAATCCCAGGCCGTGAGTGGGTGGGAGGATTGTGCTGATCTGGGAGTATACAAGGGGCACATGCCCTGTGATTTGACGTCAGACCCGCTCAGGAGGCGCGCGGTGTCTGTGCCCCTCTGCGGGGTCAGCCTGTGATGCAATGTGTTCTCATAGCCCTCGAATCAATTCCCTCCAGGAAAAAACCTCCACACGCACCATGCTGATTCGCTGGATATACCACTGTTGAAATGCCTGATTTTGCAATATTTAAGCACTTTCTCAGCTGAGAAGGTAAAATAGGGTAAGCAGAAAATAAAAAGCCATATGCATTTATTTGAATCAAACCCTTTCCTTTTTTAATGTTGACCTTTGAGTTTCCAAATTGGGCGAAGGGGTAATTATCAGGAAAACCTTGATAAAAGGTTGTGTGATCACAATTTGGGAAAACAACTTCATATTTATAAAGCCTTTGTATTTTTGGTAGCACTTTAATATCCATTTTTGAATTTACTCTTTCGTGCCAATGTTGTAAATTAGGTGGAGCATTTATAATAGATTATAGATGATGACACTTAGAAGAGAATTTTTGAATCGTCCAAGGCAATTAAACCTAGGACAAGGGATAGAGAGAAGAGGGTGAGGGAAATGTTATTTATTGAGCAATTACTATGTTCTTGGCATTTAATACACAATTTAATATAATTTGTTACTCAATCCTGTGGAGATCAGTGTTCATCTTCCCATTTTATAGATGATTAAACTAAGGTCATAGAGTTAATTAGAATTGAAGTTGGAGACTGGAACCTAGATGTGTCCTTGATCCCAAATCTATATTCAATATTCAAGTGGGTTATAACATTAAGTCAATGAAAATTTGTTTTTTTAGTATCTAGAACATTTTTATAGGACTATGCAGGTATGGGAGGTGAATGATAGATTAAAAATGCACATTCCTGATTTTGCATGGGTTGTGCTCAAGGGTCAAGGAAGTAGAGCCTGGTAAAGGCTAAGGAAATGGAGGAGGTGGGAGTTCAATTGAGAAGGGTCTCAATGGTCCTGTGCAGGAGTCCTGACAGCATCTCATAGGCTGTGAGGAAGCCACATGGGTTCAGGAAGTGAGTCACATGGTCAGATGAAAGTTTGAGAAAGGGTTTACACAGAGGATGCTCTTTCTCCAGTCGGATGATTTCCAACATTCTTTGGTTATATGCTCCTATCAGTAAGCATTCCTGAGCAAATACCTCCAACCAACAGGTATTTGTTTATATGCAAATCACTTTTGTGCATTATTGCCTTACTACCCTATCAGCACTTTAAAATATACACAATAAAATACCAGAAAGATGCATAAATATGAGTAGAAGACACCTGATCCTTTTTGAAGGCTATGTTCTAGGCCATGCTCCTTTCTCAGCATGTCAGGGGCACAAGGTTCATGCTCATGCCTCAGTTTCTCGCAAAGGTCCACTAGATAGCTCAGACACAGGTTGGGGCAGGGTTTCTCAGCACAGTTGGCATTACGAAATGATCATTCTTCATCGTGAGGAGTTGTGCTGTGCATTTTAGCAGGGCTAGTGGGATCCCTGGCCTCTCTACACTGGATGACAGTAGCGCCCCCTCCACAACTGTAACAACTAAACATGTCTTCAGACATTGCCAAACATCTTCTATTAAGGGATGGAGAGAAAAATTGTCCCCAGCTCGAGACCACCGCTTTCGGGTCATCTGTAGGAATAGTCTCCTCTGTGCTTGTGCCCTGAGAAGAAAGTATCCCATAGCACATGTTTGGAAGACATTTTATCTGACCCATTTTAGATCCATCCAGAGGACCCTTGGGCTCCATTCCAATCTATATCTGTCAGCTCCTGAGGTTGCTCAGCCAGAACAGAGGTCCAGCTGTTCAGGGATGATATCAGATTTTGGATGCTTCTGTTTCCATGCACATCACATCTAATTTTAACTTGTGTTTCATTGTGCTGTTGGATTTCAACAAGGCCCAGCGTGGAAGACCACAGTGGTCCAGTGGAGGGTGTCCCAAGCATGGTGGCTAAGAGCTCTGGCTGTAGGATCAGGTAGACGCATGTTCAAATCTGTCTTCTGCCATTATAATCTGTGACCTTGAACAAGTCCCTCGATCTCTCTAAGCCACTCTTGCCTCATCCACAAAGTGGTGGTTAGGTGCAACGAAAGAAGTGCTTGTAGCAGAGGGCTGTGGTATTTAGCACCATGACCGTTCCTAGCTCTTATTAAATAGTAGTAGCTATTAGTTTGATTATGTCAATGATTATATAAGGCAGACTCCTGCCTGGCACATACCAAGCACACAATGAATCATACATAATTATCATGTAATGTAAATTATATGTTTCTGAGTTTGGTGAGTCTGATTATGGATTCTGTGAAGTGGAGACCAGACCTGTGTTATTTGTCACTGGATTCCCATTCCCTAGTTCAGCCTAATATATAACAGGCTGCTATGGCTTGGGTGTTAAATACCCCCAATGGTTCATGTGTTGGAACCTTGGTCATCCAGATGGTGGTATTGGGAGCCAGTGAAACCTTTGAGAGGTAGGGCCCATGAGAGGCCTTTTTATCATTGGGGTATTTCTTTAAGAAGATTGTGGGACCCTGGCCTGTCCTCTTTTTCTTCTTTGGCTTTCTGGCTCATAGTGTTAGTGGTTTGCTTTGCCACGTCCCCCCCACCATGGTGTGCCACCTTTGACAGAAGACAAAAGCAATATGCCACCTGGTCTTGGACTAGAACTTCCAGAGCTATAGGTCAAAATTAGTCTTTTCTCTTTATAAGTGGATTGGCTCAGGTACTTCACTATAGTGACAGAAAGCTGATTAATATATAGGCGGGCAATAATTGTCTGTTGTGAGTCCATGAATATGTGTGGTTTTCTTTATAAGCCATCAAAGGTGTCTCTTATTTCTTTTGTTATACTTTAATATCACAGGTAAATGGTCCTGGCTGGGTAATGCCTCCAGTAATTGTCTTGCCGACCACTCTGTGCAGCTAATGTGATTGAGGAACTTCATCTTTACCATGGAGGAAGGGAAGGAAGGCAGCTCAGACTCTTCTCCTTATGACTTGAAACTTGAGGAGAAGGAATTCTTCATACTTTTATCCCATATAAGGAAATGCAGATACTTAAATCATCAGGACTGTCCAATTGCTCCCTCGGATCTCACGGTGACGCTTGCTGTCCTGGTATTTTCCTGAATTCCATTCCATAATGCAACTTTGCTTATCTGGTTTCAGGTTTTTGATTGATTCTTTTTGTCCTCTGGCTAGTTTTAGAAAAATTAGAACTCTTTTGTGGCTTTATAGAAAGAAAGAAAAAAAAAAAAACTTAGGAGACTGAGGAAAATTTTTTTTAATTGGGAACATAAGAAATCATCTATAAATCAGACATAACAACACTTGATAAATTCAGAATAAAATTGATTGCAGCAGCAATAGCTGATTTAAACTAATGCCCAGTTGCGTCATTACTCAAACAAACACAGGAGCAACATCCGTTTTAATTTCTGTCTCGTTTAAAAATGAGCAAGTTTCTTTTCAGCAAATGACTGTTAATGATTTGCATCTTTACATTAAAAAAGGGGGGAATTTTCCACCATTCTCTGACTCACTGACATTGCGTGTTCTTCAAATTTTTAGCACCTCAATCCTATAATTTTCAGAATATGTTTTATTAAAGTGGAATTAGCAGTTTGGTTTGTTTTTGTGTTTGTAATAGGTATTGGGCGTATATTGGAGAGTTGTGAACATAAGTACATATGTGGTTTTTGTCGTTTAACCTAAATGAGATATACAATTGGAATGTTCCTTTTGTTCGAAAAGCATGTATTCAAAAAACATATTACCTCTCAACTTCATTGAATAACCTCTCCTTAGGTATTAATGGAATGAGTGAATAGGAGTTCCATTTTGCCTTGTCTGGTATCACTCAGACTGATTTTATGTTAAATTATATGTAATTGCCTCTCCACATCGAAATATTTTAAAAAAATGTGAGAGTAAGACAAGTCCCATTATTCCCACTGTGTCTAGGAAAGGATGTTGTGACTCAAGGGAAGTAAATAACCAAGAGACTGAGGGTTTCAAGTTTTTTTTCCTAATTATAAACATATCCCATCTCTTCACAAAAAAAGAAAGAAAACAAAAAAGTCAAAAGGAAAAAATGTAAACGTTTTATAAAGTTCTATCTCATTGCAACCGTGGCTAGCAGTTTTAGTAGCCTTGGTCTTTTTCTAAAAATGGGTTGAAAGAAAGGAGTCAAAATAATACCCATACATTTCTGTATCCAGAATATTCTTTCATGTATCCTATAGTCATGATTCTGTATAACTGCAGATTTTCATCAGTTTCATATCTGCGTGGACGCGTCAACCATAATTGACTGAACTATTTCTTCTTTGCTAAAAATCTAGGTTGTTTCCATTGTTTTTGTTACACAAAGTTGCAGATTTCTTAATTTAGATGAGAGGGCCCAGGCCCAAGCCCTTATTCCAGATTCTATAGTTTTGTAGCTTGCCAACACTTACTCCTTGTGGTCTTATCTTCTTCACTAAACAAAATGGCCTGGGTTATTTGACCCCATATTGTTCTTATTAAAGTGTTCATATCTTTGCCCAGCATGGTGCTCATGCCTGTAATCCCAGTACTTGGAAGGCTGAGACAGAAGAATTACAGGTTCAAGGACAGGCTCAGCAACTTAGTAAACTTCTCAGCAACCTAACAAGATCTTGTTTCAAACAAAACAAAACAAAACACAAAAAGAGCTGGGGTGTAGTTTAGAGATAGAATGCCCTTGGGTTCAATCCCCAGTATAAAAAAAGAAAAAGAAAAAAAACACACATCTTTAGCAAGGGCTGGCCTCAAGTATAAATGACCCAGGTGATTTACTGCAACTCAACTTCAACTCTTGCCCTACCATGGAGACATTATTACCCTGGCCCAAAGCTGTTGGTCTAAAGAATGGCGATATCTTCATCCAGGAGAGGAATCCTGGTTGGACTTTGCCTTGCCTTTTAGACCTGAGTTTAAATAATTCAAGGTTTGCTTTTTCCAGCAATATTCCTTTTAATCTTGAATTGTTAGAAGTTCCTTATGTTTAGGCACATATTGCTGTTATTGAATATGAGCCATTTTTTTTTATGCAGAAAACATATGGTTTATTAACTGCAGTCATGAACTTTCCAACCTGTAGCAGAAGGATCCCACATATCCTGTCTCTAACCTCAGGTTTTTGCACATGGGTGTTATGGTTAGACTGAAGCTGCACCGTGCTTTGGTCTCATTCTGATGAAAAAAAGCCATGGTTGCTCTCATCCACGTTGGAAGGATAGAATCAGGGAGTGGGCGTGTGGGGAGAGGTTCAGGGTGCACATCTTAAACAGCTGCTTCTTTGAGTTGCATCTTCTAATTTCACATTGTTATTTTCATGAGAGCTATTATCTTCTAGATGTACTGTGTTATGCTAAATATGTCTCTGTATACCTAAAGTCTCTCCTTTTGGATGGGAGCTCTGTTTTTTCAGCCAGTGGTCTTGCTGGTTATATCTTTTTTTCCTCTCTTGACTCTTGATCACACTGGTGGTAATTACTGCTGGTCTGGTTTGAAAGGAGGTTTTTTTTTTTTTTTATTCATTTAAAAGTATATATTGAACTCTTGCTCTGTTCTAAGTTACTTCAAAGGGGAGTCAAATAATTCAGTATGGAGTACAGGGGAAGCTTTATGATCGATATCACTGAATGTACGGGCAACCTAATATCAAAAAACCTGAGGAAAGCATGTTATCTGTTACATGGAGTTTCCTTGTTAATACTCAGTTACAGATGTGTGTGGCTCCTACGTATGTTCCCTGTTAATACTCAGTTTTCATGTCTATGGTGAGGCCAAGTAAACAAACCCCTGAACAACAAAGAGAGTCAAGAGCCATCTAAAAGCTGGGGACAAAACACTGTTGATTGCAGAGGGAGGGCGCCACATTTGGCACTCTCCTGCCACTCCTTACTCTCTGCTTCTATCTTCCAAGATTCTCAGGGGTATGTGCATGTGGGCAGGAATTGCTTCCTAAAAAATCATCCTGGGAGGAGGAACGTTTATTCCTCCTTCCTACCTCCCATCACTTCATTGCTTATCTAACTTATCCAATAAATCCTTATTAAGCAGCTGCCATGTGCTAAGGCTGTAGATATGAGGACAAATACAGGCAAGGTCCTTGCCCTCAAAGAGCATCTATTCATAGAGTGGACCCATTGATTGACACTGATAAAGGACCGAATTATAAAGTTCCATGTGCAAATGTTTCAGCTGCAATCTAAGGCCGCTGTTGCTGTCTTTGCAGAAAAGTCCCTTTTGGCTCCTTGTAAGTCCTTTAACTCTTTGCTGGCCCCTTGTGCGCTTTATTAACATCCTGCTGAGTTCATAGTAGGCCCTCATTAAGGACTTGTTGATTAGTTGGCTGATTCTGTGAGTTTCCTAAGAGACATTTGAGTTTGTCTTTAAAATTTAGTTTTCTACATCTTTGACTTTTATCTAATTTTCAAGCTAGGGCTCCACAGGAGTGGACTCAATGGTGGTTTCACTTCTGTATCTGTAATAAGCAAATCCCCTGAACGTTTATTCCTAGAGGTTATGCGCTGCTCCGGCAACTTAATTTCATAGTAACAACGAGTTCATTTTCAAATGAACACTTCAAAGCACCCATAGGCGTAGAGTCGAGCCTGCTGCCTTCAAGTCATCCAGAATCTAAGCCACTCGGAGTGAGCTCTTTGGCACATCCCTCTGCTTTCAAAGAGCTCAGAGCAACTTGTGTGTTTTATCTCTGTGATCCTCCGTTTGCCCATCAGGCTCTCACGCTGGGGTTTCATCTTGGCCTCGCCCCTGCACATCTGCAGGCAGAACGATGGATTTTATATTTAGAAATCTTTTATTCTTTTGTATTTTAAAGACAAACTCATAAATACTTCTTTATTCTTTGGCCATTTTTCTTTCACCTATCTGCCCTTCTCTTTAGTTTTTACTTCCTTCACTTTCTGGGAGTACTTCCTTATTTCTGTATTGAAAGAATGGCTCTTGGGAAGGCCCATTCTCAGAGAAGCCCAGGTTTCTGTGTTCCCACCCGCTGGGTGACCCAGGACCTTCCATCAGGAAGTTGCCCTGTCTCTAGAACTCCTCATCTTCCCATCTGAGGACCACAGTTTGGATTCTAAAAGCCTCACCCTGTAAAACTGATAATGGGTCATTTTTTTCAGAGCTATGTCTCTGGTTATGAATTCTGAGCGGCTCCTGGAAGCCCCTTCTGAGCCCACAAACTTTTCTAGAGGAAGAATCTGTCCTGACTGGTAGACAGCTGCCTCCTGGACCTCTTCCCTGTTGATCAGAGGACTGGCTCTCTCTAAAGGTTCTGTGAATTCTGGACTCTTTAAAGCCTGTTTGTCCAAGAAAGGGATGTAGAAGGGAGATTGGATCCTGGCTGCCACTAAGTATTTTCTAAACAAAGGGCAGGCAGATAAGAAGAGTTCATGTTGCCAGGTAATGACCTTTCTTGGAGCAACTTTAGGGGAGCCAGTGGCAAGAAGAGCCTGGCAGGTGTCTTGTTTGTTTGAGGGGCCTGGCAGGATGATGAAGGGGTCAGCCCTTTGCCCCAGGGAGAGTTGGAGTCCCTTTAGTCCCCAAAAGGACCAACAACAGGAGAGTTGGCTGACATAGGTGGTTTTCTAATTTTTTTGGCACAATTCTTAAATCTATTTAAGTTGTTGGGATCATTTAATTTTCATTAGTATGTCTGCTATATAGGTGAAGCCACTTGTCAGCTTTCACCCCAGTACCCTCCACTTATCAGAGGATGAGAGGCAATGGGAATATCATGGTCACAAAGGTGCTTGGCTCATGAGTATCTCCTGAACTCCTCACATGTCCCTGGCTCTGTTAGGTTTAGTTGAACCACCACTACCACCACAACAAAAATATGACTTGATACCTCCCTCCCAAGTGCTATTGGAACCATATAGGAGCCCAAGGCAGAGGCACAGGATGCAGCTAGAAAATCGCACTCAGCTGTGTAGAAGTGAGATTCATTTGGAAATGAATTGGTAACATTACTTGAAATTGCAGTGAAGTTAGGAACACTCTTGGTGTCTGTTAGAATGGGGATGCTTACAAATGATGGCATAACCAAATGGTAGGATATTCTGCCCCTGTTAAAAAGAATGCTATAAATAGAACCAGGGGCAATGACATTGAAAGATCACCAAGACTCTGTTAAATGGAACCAAAAGAATCTTACTTTCACTGTAAACCATCTATCTGAAGGATAGTTAGATATGTTCATGGAGGTAGAGAAAGGTATGGAAGCGTGACACCCATCAGTTTTGCATGTGTGCTTTTGTCTGTCTATTTGCATTTGCATATTTTTTAGCAATATATTTCAGTTTTAATTATGTGTGACGCAAATACACCTTCATATACATCACATATTTCTTATGCAATCCAAAAAATGAACAAAGAAGTCCGTGTACATTTTGTATATGATCAGAAGAGAGAAGGCATCAGAGCTGAGGAGTGGAGTGAGGATTCTGCTTCTTGACTGTGGATACTGAGCCACTGCCTTTAGGAGGGAAGACCAGGGTCTTGGCTGGAGGTGGTTCTCTTGAGCCCAGCTTGGAGAGTAGCTGCAATAATCAATATGACTTTAAAAATGGCTGACTCTGCTTCTGATCAGCACCCAGTTGGAGGGACCCGCCATTTGTCTTCATTTTCTCCTTCTATCCAAAGCGTTTGTGTTAATGGAGGTGAAGGCTGGCGATGTACCTTTTGGCTCCTTGTCCTCAGGAAAGTCATAACATGACTGTTTGAGGTCCTTTTCTGTCATTACTTTTTTAGACCTTGACAACTGCTGAGATATGAATGAGCTAATATTGTATTTATGGCTCCAATTTTATTTTACACTGATACCAGTCACATGTTAATAAAAATAAGGTGCATTATGGTGATGTAGTTTTATGGCATATAATGTCTATATACTTAACTACTCAAGAGCTATTTGAATGTATATGTTCTTTCTTTCTTGACAGACTATATATTCATTCAGGACAGGGATCTTCCTAGCTTGTAGGTCTCCTTTTAGTTATGTGGATTGGGCCTGGCCTTGTTACATACTATAATAAGTGCTGTTGATTGAATAAATGGTTGAATGGAGTAATTTCTGACTTTCTTTAATAGTGAACTTATAGAAAGCAGAGTCAACTCAAAATAAATGAGGTCCTGAATCAAGAACCATATAAAATACATGGCTTTTCAGTGAAATTCCTTGGGCCATTTTTTAAAATATGAAATTTCTCTGAACAGTAAGAAAAACAGAGAGAATAATATAATGAATACAAATGCCTACGAAGCACCCATGTGTTCAATACTCAGATTTAACAAATTCTAGCAGTCTATCATGTTTGCATCAGGATTTTCTTTTTTGCTTAAGAAATAAAGCATTTCAGTTATGTTAATGCCCTGTTTGTTTTCTTTCCAATCCCATTTCCCTCTCTCACTTCTCAGAGGTAGCCGCTACTCTATAGGAAGCTATACATGTTTCTTATACTTTCACTTTTCATTCAAGAATATACCTCATTATGCCACCTAGAGTCATCCATTTGAAAGCTTACATAATGGCAGAGTGCACAGACCCCTTCCATGACTTCCTTTCTTCTCAGTATTGTAAGAGAGATTTTTCCATGTTCATAATGCAGATCTAGTTCATTCATTTTAACTGCTGTGTGTTACTCCTGGGTTTGTTGATTGGCTGTTGATACACACCTGTTCCCCTATTGATGCATACCCAGATTTCCCTCCTCGTTTTTCACAATTGCTAAGGGTGCCATCAACATCCTCCTGGATTTCTCCTCTTGCTCTCATAGCTTACTGTACAGCTCTCATTTGTTGTACTTGTGGTGTTGAATGCTTGTAATGTTTGTTACTTTTTGTGGCAGCCTCCATTGCTGAGCTGTGAGATGCTTCTGGGGGCAGGGATGTTCTGCACCATATTCGTTTGATACACTTGCACTCTCTCACAAGCATCTCGGTGAATGTTTCATAAATACATGAGCAAATAAATTAATTGACCAAAATCTGCCGAGTGCTTTTCTAGGTGTTGGGGTATCACAGAGAACCAACCTGCCCACTTTGTGCTCTCATTGATCTTACACCTGTGTTGTTTTTTTTGGAGGTGGGAGTCAGGGAGAAGTGGGAAAGATGCTAAATAAATCAACAAACCAATGTATACTATGGCAGAGGATGAAAACAGCAGGAAAAGATGCCAGAGTCAAGCATGGAGAGGTTCAAAGAATCTGCTACTGTCTGTCTGGCATACCTTCCCTCCCACCATCGCTGACTTCAGCTGCAGCTGAGGAAGAGGTCCTCTGCCCATGACAATTTCTCACCTCTGGAACTTTCTGCCTCACAGCTTTCTCCAAAACTGCAGAGCTGCTCATGCCTGGAGCAGCGGCCTGTCGGTGCCCTGCAGATGATGTGCTGGATCTTCCCTTTGGTAGATTGAGTTCTATCAGACCACAGTGATCACCAGCCCAATCTCCCACCATTTCTTGGCTTCCTCCCCTCTCATTTTTACTGCCACATTTTCTCCCTCCAGCTCCCTGGAACCACCTCTCCAATAAGTATTCTGTTTCTGTGTCCTCGCCTTATGATGGAGGAATTCAAACTAAGAGAATGCTGGAGGAGCTGAACATTGACAAAAAGATGCTTAGGAAAGGATCCTTTGAATGGGGGACCCAAAGACAGTGAGCTTGTGGACACCTGGAGGAAAGGTGTCTTGGATGGAGAGAAGTATGTTGGAAGACCAGTTAAGAAAAATACCTGGAGCAGAGGTGACCAAGGCAGAGAACTAGAGATGAAACTGGAGTAGAAGCAGGGACCCTTTTAAGTCAAGGCAGAGGATGTACAGTTCATCCTGAAGGAATGAATTGGCTGGATCCCAACAGGAGAGAGGCAGGATGTAGTTGAGTTTCAAAATGAATGCATGCAGGCAGGAGTACTTCTGATTGATCCAGACCTAACAAAATAATTTGATGATTTAGAGGTTCCAAGCCATGCAGATCTGAAGGGCAATTGTATTTCATGAGACAGTGTTGAGTCATAACCAACTATTCTGGTCAGGACTGATTTGAGTCCACACTTAGATAACCCCAAAGTTAGATGCTCTTAAAAGTTGCTTTGGTAAGCCTGTGAGAGAGGGAGGAGGTGGGCAGTAGGGATTTGAGACCAGTTGGAATTTCATCAGGTTCTAAGGATTTTGAAAATCATGTCTGAGGCAGCAAAGAGGTTACAATGACTTCTTACTTCAGGATGGGTGGATTTAAGTCAGCGTGTTCACTGCTTAGCAATGTTTTTGAGCAGGTGGACTGTGAATAAAGGTAAGCTTCCCTCACAAAAACCAAGCCCCACAGCTAAAGGGGATGTGAACTAACTCATCAGGTTTGCGAGTGAGACACTACTAACTGGCAGCTCAATTACTTTTGTGTTCCCTGTGGCGAAGGAGAGCAGGATCATTGGGTTCTATACCACTTTCTCCTTTGCAAGGTGCTACCTTCTTCCTTTATTGCTGGCATTTTAAAAAGAGCCATTTATGGTATTTATTTACTGCTTTGTTGGAAAACGAATGCTGTGATCATATCACAGAATAAGATGACTCAGAAAAATGATGTCTCTTCCTCTTTAAGTCGTAGGAGCAAAGGGACCCCGTGATATAAGGATGCAGAGTCTGCCTATGGGATTACCCGGGCTGGATCGCCAAGGAGGGCGCAAAGGAGGGGCCCAGAGGAAGGAAAATGATAAAAGTTCAAAGGAGAGAAATGCCTCTTTTCTTTTTGGAAACTAGGAAATGAATAATCTGACGCTAATCTGACTTTCTCTGGGCCTCCTGTTCATTTGCTCTGTGTGCATTAAATTTATCATCGCTGGCGTAGCTGGAAAATAGAGGTCAAATTTCATTTTGGCCTGCAACGTGATAAAAATGACCTGTGAAAGGTAGATGACAGGTTGTTATTTTATGCCCTGGAAAATAGCAAAGATCAAATAGATCCTCCTCTGTGTCCTCTTCCTTTCTTTTTTTCCCCTCCCCCTCCCTTCTTGGATGGCTGATACTAACTTTCCTTAGTAATGCATCATAAATACACATCCTGATTTGTTAGAAGGGTGGTCAAGGTTTAAAACAAGAGCGATCTCTTTCTAATATGCAATTTCCATCAGTCCAGGTTGACTAGGCACCTTTCGCTGCGTGAGTTCTTTATGGAACCACTGACAAGTCATAAAAATATCCAGTGCACAAGCGTGACATTCAAACACACTGTCTCTTCTGCTTATAGTTCATTGACTCCCAGAAGTCATCTATTTATAGCAATTAATGATTTCTAAGCAATTAGATCCCCCTGTTCCAACAACTATCATGTTGTAGGATAAAGCCTTCCCCACAGAAATGCGTGTGGCAGGCAGTTTCAGATATGGGACCAGAGGCCAAAGTTGCTTTGCAAGGGAGGGGAAGAAATAGCTTCCTCTAGCACGTGAGGTGGGCTAGGATTCATGGCAAATAAAGACTATCAGGAATTGTTTCCATGTCAAGAATTTTTGAACTCGGGAAGTGCTTCACCTCCACGCAGCTGTGGCTCTAGAAGCTTAATGTCACTTGTCTGTCCCTTCCCCTTCCTGGGGACAGCCTGGATACTGCATTGCAGCCTTCTCCACTGGAGGTCCTTCATGAGTCAGGACTACGACTCTGCTCTGCTCTGCTTTGTAAAGATCATTGCAAGGGCTTATCTTGGGTAATTGTTATTACTACCATCTGCATTACGGTATAATTACCTTTCCAAAACGCTAGATCTCTTTAGCTGATGTTTAAAGATAAGTAATAGCCAAATAATTGCAAAGCTTAGGATACAGAGCAGGAACACTACCGTATAAGGTGGGCTGCATGGAGAACGGGCATTTCTTCCCCTGTTTTCATGTTTTCTTTCTTCTCTGGGGAGATTGATCTTCCTCCCTAGCTCCCCCTTTATTTTTACACAGATTGATGACTAAGTTGACATTGTGGAATTTATCCTTATCCCAATCTGGTCTCCATCCTACAGAACCATCAGGATAGGGGGAGGCAGCATTCACCAAAGCTAACCTGTGTTAATCTGAAGTCTTGGGGGGTAAATTTTCTCTCTGTTCCTTGGGACCCAAAGTGAGAAAGCAGAAGAGATGGATCAGAAAGAACCCCACTGCCTCATTCACAGATGGACAGATTTAGAGTGGTCTCTTCCTTCCTGACATCCAACTTTTAAATAAGCTGCTGATTGCAATGTTATTTTTGGTGGTGCTTATACTCTGAGGCCTGGGTGACAGTTTGATGATTAATGCTTGAGCACACCTCTCTCTCTCCTTCTTTCTTTTTTGCCTTCTCTCTTTCTCTCTCCTCCTCTCCCACCCTCTCCCTTACCCCCTACCTCATCCCCCACTCTCTCTGACACTGGGTATTGAAACCAGGGATATTCTACCTTTGAGCTCTGAGCTACACCCTCAGCCCTTCAAAAATTTTTTTATATATACTTTTATTTTTGGTGCATTGTAGTCTCACACCATAATGTAAATCATAGTGATGATGACATACATGCACACAGCACTTTGAAAGGAGTCTCTTAGATTGCTGAGAGCCTCACTAAATTGCTGAGGCTGGCCTCGAACTTGTGATCCTCCTGTCTCAGCCTCCCAAGTACTGGGATTACAAGCATGCACCAACATGTTTTATTTATTAGCCTAATCCATTAGCAGAACTTAGCTCCATGTGAACCCAGAGATTTTGCTATAAATTCTAGAGTATGGACAACATAGAAATGCAGACGATGAGACATAAAAATGAAAAAAAAATGGGAACATGGAGGAAATGGGGAGAAAAATATGGATTCAATGATAATGCAGAGAAAAATAAGTATGACAATATCATGGTGGTCTGCATAAAAAAGTGTTGAATTTATGGTCTTAAAGTTGCTATTTCAATTCTTGTTTGTTGTTCAATGTCCTTGTTTTTCTGGAAATAATTTGTCTAAGCAGATTTGTCTCAGGTATTTACCTATCAAAATTCTTAAATAAGTAAGGCAGATGAATTACTGTGAGCCATGTGGACCCCAGAAGTAGTTATAATAAGCCCATGAAACCCTGAGGTAAGTACTACCTTATAAAATACCACCCGTCCCCAATCTCACCTCTGCAATGAAACTATTGGCAGACATAACAGTATTATGAGATACTTAAAAATTACAACCTTTCCAAGGTTTTGTGCTACCAACGATACTACGCTTTTTATTATATTATCTCATTTAATCCTCACAAGAGCCCCATGGGTAAAATTATAATCTTTCTGATTTTACAGATAAGGAAACTAAACCTTAGAGATTTTAAATAAGTTACCCATAATCATTAGTTCACAGAACCAGACTTAGGTAATACAGGTTTAAGAGCCTGTGTTATAAACTATTAAAATATAACAGATATATTCTATTCATCCAGCAGAGTAGAAGAGACCTATACCTCTATCTATCTATCTATCTATCTATCTATCTATCTATCTATCTATCTATCTATCTTCATGTATACAAAGAAAGACATGCAATTCATATATATGTATGTGTGCGTGTGTGTGTGTGTGTGTGTACATGCATAAGTTTATCTGTGATTGTATATCATGATCACTGGATATTGTGTTAGTTAGCTTTTCATTGCTGTGGCTAAAATAACTGACATGGACAATTTTTTTTTTTTTTTTTTTTTTTTTTTTTTTTTTTTTTTTTTTGCGGTACTGGGGATTGAACTCAGGGGCATTCTACCTCCGAGCTATACCCCCAGCCCTATTTTTTATTCTTTATTTTGAAACCGAGTCTCACTAAGTTGCGGAGTGCCTCACTAGGTAGCTGAGGCTGGCCGCGAACCCTGATCCTCCAGTCTCAGCCTCCCGAATGCT
>PVLC010007233.1:22284-64533 GCA_004027655.1 Graphiurus murinus | reverse complement strand
GAGGGGGGGAGGGGGACCAGCTCGGTTGTGGGGGTGGGGCGACAGTGACATCACCCGAGAGTCGGTTCTTAAGCAGCGGCCGGTCGCATCGGAGAACAGAGGGACAGTCGGAGTCCGGTGGCCAGTCGCTGAGCCCGCCGCGGCCCCGAGAGCGGCTGGAGCCGCCGCCGGGAAGGAAGGGGCGAGGTGCGCCCGGGCCACCGTAGCCGCCACCGTCGCTAGAGCTGCGGGTGAACAGAGCAGCCGCCGCAGGCCCGGGCCGGGGCGGGGGTCGCGGGCCACAGGCCCCTGCTCCGGCCGCCGCTTGCAGACAGTGGGCGCCCGATGCCGCCGGCGCCCCGCTAGGCTGAGCCTCGGCCCGGGCGAGCAGCAGCCGCCGCCGCCGCCGCCGCCGCCGCCGCCCGAGCCGCGGGCAGGAGCCTCGGGAACCGCCGCCGCCGCCCAGCCGGGCCCCGCCGCCGCCCGCGCGCCCCCGGGCCCCCGACACACATGAGATTCTTCAGGCTCACTTTCAAGTGCTTCGTGGACTGCTTCTGACTGCGCCGCCCTCGCCGTCCCGCACCCCGCCCGCCCGCCCGCCGCCCCTTCCTCCGGCCCGGCAGCTCCCGAGGCCCCCGGGCGGGCCCGCGCCTTCGGGGCCCTCCCCCCCCCCCGGGTGCCGCCGCCGCCGCCGCCGCCGCCGGCGCCTCTGTCCGTCCGCCCCCAGCGAGGCGCCGAGACCCCTGACCCGGCTGTGCGGCTCGCCGGGGCCATGGCGAAAAAGAGTGCCGAGAACGGCATCTACAGCGTGTCCGGCGACGAGAAGAAGGGCCCCCTCATCGCGCCCGGGCCCGACGGGGCCCCGGCCAAGGGCGATGGCCCCGCGGGCCTGGGGGCGCCCGGCGGCCGCCTGGCCGTGCCGCCGCGCGAGACCTGGACGCGCCAGATGGACTTCATCATGTCGTGCGTGGGCTTCGCCGTGGGCCTGGGAAACGTGTGGCGCTTCCCCTACCTGTGCTACAAGAACGGCGGAGGTGAGCGCCCCCGCCCTGCTGCATCCCCACTCCTCGCCCGGTCCCCTCCCCCAGTCTGCCTCTGGCCCACCGGAACCGTGGGACGAAGTCCAGGGGGTGGGAAGGCCCCCCAGAGCGCGCGATGGCGGGGGCACCCTTGGCTGGCCAGACTGCTCGGTGGCCGCTGGCGACAGCGGCGGCAGCGGCGGCTGCGGCCTCCACCCCCCTCACCAGTCATGTGCCTGGCCAGTGTGGGGGGAGGCGGCCGGAGAGCCTCCTGCCCAACTGAGGGGTTGCCCCCCAGACGCCCAGACTCCCAGCCCAGGCCTGGAGTGATTGGCCACTGAGGTGGGACCGGGAAGCTTGCCCTTGTGGGGGAAGCTCCAAGAGGTGAGGAGCCCTGGCTGCCCCCGAGGGTCAGGCACACAAGTAGTACATTGTGTGGGCCCCCCCACGTGTGCACACACGAACACACACACACAATGGGCCACTCTGTCCCTCCCTCTCCCCCATGTCCTCCCCTCCCTTCCCTCCCCTCCCCTCCCCTCCCCTCCCTTCCCCTCTCCTCTGGCCTGGGCCTGGAACACTGGGTGCCTGAGCCAGGCTTGGGAAGCCCGTGGCCTGGCCGGCCTGGCGCCTTAGCTGGACACACTGCCTGCGCCCCCATGCCTGCCTGCCTGCAGAAGCCCAGCTTAGCAACAGTGATGGGCACACATGTGGCCTGTGACTGCAGAGAAGCGCTGGGGTGCTGGGAAGCAAAGCAACTGGGCAATGGGTGGGAAACTGAGGCCCAGAGGGAAGGCCTTTGCCCAAGGTCACACACAAGAAGGATGCTGGTACCAAAAGCCCAACAGACTCCAGTTAACTTGTCCCATGAGTAGCGGAGAGAGCTGAGCCAGGGTCAAGGGTAGGGGACCTAAAGAGGAGTGAAAGGAGGGAGTGGGCAGGCACTACTGGTGCCTACTGGTGGAAGCCTGTCTGGGGCCTGGCCCTGCTACCTCCTCCAGAGTTTGGCTCACTGGGGCTTGCTACGCATGGCTTGGCCCCTTCCCTCCACCTGTCTCCCTCTGTCCTTGCATGCTGACATCCCATAAGTTATAGGCACGCATCCAAGCACAAGGCTGCCAGGGGCTCTGTCTTCCCACACGCCCCCAAGCCTGAGCACCCAACCTTGGCACGCGCGCGCGCGCGCACACACACACACACACACACACACACACACACACGTGTACACATGAACATGCACATGCCCTGGCTGCTTCCCCAGGTGCTTCCTGGTAAACGGAGAGCTATGGCACAAGGGGTGGCCTACATGCCCATTAGGTCACCCTAGATGTCCATGGGGACTGAGCTCCTGTGGGCATACAGCCCTCACAACCCAGGGGCTGCTATAGTCCCCCCCTCCAACAGATCCAGAACTCACTTCCCAAGACTGTTCACCTTGGGCCTCTGAGTCAGCAGCCACCCTGTGCTGATTCACCCAGTAGGAAGTTAGAGGACCAGGGTAGAGGCTGGAGCTGGGGCTCCACCCAGACCTCCCAGGGTGTCTGGAGTCTGGGCTGGCCAGCTAGGCTTGGACAACCTGGTTGAAGATTTTGGATCTCTTCCTGGCTCAAGGGCTCCCCCATGATCTTTGTGGGGTGCTGGGAGGCATTGCATTGTTACCCTGAGTCTGCCCCATGTCTCTTCCCCCAGGTGTGTTCCTTATTCCCTATGTCCTGATCGCGCTGGTCGGAGGAATCCCCATTTTCTTCCTGGAGATCTCGCTGGGCCAGTTCATGAAGGCTGGCAGCATCAACGTCTGGAACATCTGTCCCCTGTTCAAAGGTGAGTGGTCCTGGACCAGCTCCTGCCCTCACATGCAGAGGCCCCTCCCCTTTCCCACTGCTAGGGCAAGGACTAGGGAACAGAGCAGAGCTGGCACCCACTTGAGAAATTGTTTCCTGCCCTGTGCACCAGGCCTGGGGCTGGGTGGTGGCTCCCTGACATTGAGGAAGAACCTGGAGAACATGCAGGTCACATACCAAACTTGAGGAGATAGGAGATCAGGCCTCTCCACAAGGGCAAGGATGAACCAGAAACATCTGGGCACAGGACCTGCTGAACACTTAGTTCCCTAGGGAGATCCTACTATTGTCCTTGAGGAAGCAGGGCAGAGAGGTGAAGTGACTTACTGAGGTTGCCCACTGAGGTTACTAGAAAGCTCCCCCAGCTGCTGTGTATGAGAGGCCACTGGGGGATCAGATGGAGGCTTGCCTCCAGTGACCACAGTGGTGGCAGTGGGACCTGGGAGAGAAGCCAGGTGCTTGAGGCTGGAGAATCAACAGAACGCAGTGACCAGATGGGGTGGGAGGGGAGAGCTTTGCCTTGACTCTGGGGTAGATGGAGATGAAGCCTGGAGGGTGGGCAAGGAGCAGTGGGACATAGGCTGGAAAGGTGGCACTGTGTTGGGACACTGGCATGAAGAGGCTCTGGGTGCTTGGAGAAGTCCAAAGCACAACAGAAAAGCCTCCAACAGGAGCGGAAGGAGAAGGATGTGGACACAGGGTGCAAGCTGTTAGGGGTTCAGCAGGGACCACTGCCAGCCTTGGAAGGGGAGATAATAGGGGTGGTGGGAGGTGGCCAGAAAAGAGCCCCCATGGAAAGGAAGCCACTGGTTCATCCTCAGGCCTGGGCTACGCCTCCATGGTGATCGTCTTCTATTGCAACACCTACTACATCATGGTGCTGGCCTGGGGCTTCTATTACCTGGTAAAGTCCTTCACTACCACTCTGCCCTGGGCCACATGTGGCCACACCTGGAACAGTCCTGACTGTGTGGAGATATTTCGCCACGAAGACTGTGCCAATGCCAGCCTGGCCAACCTCACATGTGACCAGCTTGCTGACCGTCGGTCCCCTGTCATCGAGTTCTGGGAGTGAGTCAGGTGCCTCTGGACCAAACCTTTCCCATCCCAGCCCTCCAGTCCCTCACATGTGGTCCAGCCCTGGGGACACAAGGCCAGGCATGCAGAGCAGCCACTCCCAGGCCCTGCCTGTCCCTGTCCTAGGGGAGTGCCCAGGCCAGGCCTTGGCGCCAAGGTGGGCCTTGCTCCTTCAGCTACATTTGTCACTGTCATTCCTTTAGGCTGTGTGTGTGCTGGGGGTGGAGGCAGGGGATAGCCTGGGGACAAACTAACAGCCCCACCCCCACCACCCGATGCCCACGGGCTCCCAGGCTGCAGGCACACCAGGCCTGGACTAGGGGCTACAGAAGGGATGAAGGAGCCACTACACTACTCCTGGGAGCACATCCCAGCTGCTGTACCTCTGCCAGCAGGGCCCTCAGGTGTTCCCCTTCCCTTCCCAGGAACAAAGTCTTGCGGCTCTCTGCAGGGCTGGAGGTGCCGGGGGCCCTCAACTGGGAGGTGACCCTGTGTCTGCTGGCCTGCTGGGTGCTGGTCTACTTCTGTGTGTGGAAGGGGGTCAAGTCAACAGGAAAGGTACAACTGGAGGTGGGCGGGGTGGAGGCAGCACTGCCTGGCAGGTGTGCTTCTCTGCAAGTGACACTATTGCAACAGGAGGTGACTGGATGGGAACTGGGGCCTGAGGAGCCAGGAGGTCCTTATATCCAGGTCACTGTATCCCTGCCCCATTGCTGGATATTCCTTCCTACTTTCCAAATCCAGGGACCAGGAGATTTCCCTCCTGAGGGAGACTTCCAGGCAGTAGCTGCCCCTTCCCTGTGTCCATCATCCCCATCCCTACCCTCCCCCCATCCCTTGCCAGTTTTGGGGGGGACCTGGCCTGAGGACTGGAAAAGAGGTCTCCACTCATCCCTCCTTCAGGAGTTACATCAGGTTTTACAGAGACCAATGTATGAACAGACACATAATAGGACAGTGTGCCAAGAGCTATGGGACATGGCCAAGTCCCTGGAGGGTGGGACTCCAGCGCAGGGTCCCCAGAGCTAGGCTACTGGGCAAGGAGGCAAGAAGCCTTTGCTGTCCCTTTCTTTCTTCCTTCTTTTCTGTTTCTCTCTTTTTCTTGGAGCACTGGGGATGGAACCCAGGTTCTTGTACTTGCTAGGCAAGCGCTCTACCACTGATCCACACTCTCAACTGTCCCTCATTTTCTTACCTCTCTCTGGCCCAGTTAGAATCCTCAACTACTGAGGACCCTGCCTTTACAGAGCATGACCTGGAGTTTGGGGCTCCACAGGGCTCTGGGAGGGTCCTGTGCTTGTCACTCCATGTCACCCTGCCCACACAGACTCTCCTTGCATTTCCAGCCTCCACTCCCCATACACCCACACCTTCTCACCCACACATGGATATAACCTAAAAGCTGCCCTAGCGCTGCTACTCAGAAGAGTTCACACAGGCTCGCCCACACCCCATGGGGTCACTTCCCTGGGAAACATTAGACAGGCCTGCAAGAGCCACAGCTGCCCCTCCCCTCCCTCTGCAGCTGACCCGGGCCCCAGCCTCAGCCTCACTCCTAGCTTCTCTTGCTTGTGGGGAGCCCTGGCTCTGAAGAGTACAGTGGGGCACTCCTGAGCTCTGAGCATCCTTGTAGTGTGGGAGCACTGTGACCAGCAGTTAGCTCGGAGGGGGAGGTGGGGGCACAGCACTCTCTAAACAGCCTGGCCCCCTAGATCGTGTACTTCACTGCTACATTCCCCTACGTGGTCCTTGTTGTGCTGCTGGTCCGAGGAGTGCTGTTGCCTGGAGCTCTGGATGGCATCGTCTACTATCTCAAGCCTGACTGGTCCAAGCTGGGTTCCCCTCAGGTGAGGGGGAGGAGGCTATGCAGCAGCAGGGGCAGGAGATGGGCTTATGGAGCTGGACCCCTCATGCCTGCTCTCTTCCCATCCATTTCCAGGTATGGATTGATGCCGGGACCCAGATTTTCTTTTCTTACGCCATCGGCCTGGGGGCCCTCACAGCCCTGGGCAGCTACAACCGCTTTAACAACAACTGTTACAAGTAGGCACCCTAACCGGCCCGCCTCTGCCCTGCCCTGCCCTGCCCTGACTCTCTAGCTTCTCCTGCCTGGGAGAAGTGGGTGGCCTAACCAGTTTCCTCTGTCCCCTCCACCCACAGGGATGCCATTATCCTGGCACTCATCAACAGCGGGACCAGCTTCTTTGCTGGCTTTGTGGTCTTCTCCATCCTGGGCTTTATGGCCACAGAGCAGGGAGTACATATCTCTAAGGTTGCAGAATCAGGTAAAGCCCCTCAGAGCATCAGCATTGTACACTGGACATACATGCAGACAGAAATTCTAAAAAGTAGCAGACAAGCCGGGCATGGTGGTGCACGCTTGTAATCCCAGCATTTGAGAGGCTGAGACTGGAGGATCCGGGTTCGCGGACAGCCTCAGCTACCTAGTGAGGCACTCCGCAACTTAGTGAGACCCTGTTTCAAAATAAAGAATAAAAAATAGGGCTGGGGGTACAGCTCAGAGGTAGAATGCCTCTGAGTTCAATCCCCAGTACCACCAAAAAAAAAAAAAAAAAAAAAAAGAAAGAAAAAAAGTAGCAGACAAGTTCAACTAAGCTGGCCAGACTGTTCTGGCCTGAGAACAGTAGGCAGAACCACTGTGAAGCACAGCTGTTCCCCCATCCCATCCCAAGCTCAGGAAGCCCCCTTGTACCCATCCCTAAGGGCCACAGGATGTATCCTTACAGTCATCCTAGTGGTTTGGAGGGAAAAGAAGGGTCTCTTGCAGCCACTGGTGTGGGTTGGTTACCTGTGATGGTGATGGTTACCAGAAGCCAGGGAGAGGAACCGAGCCAGGTGCCCCACTTACATGGGAGGCCTACAGGCCCCTTCCAGGCCCCTAGTGTGATGTGCCTGCAGGGGCTTGAGTAGGCCCAGCCATGCCCAGACAAAAATGGAAATGCCAAGTGTAGCTCTTGGCCTTGGGAGCTCCGGCTTTGTCCACTGCACCAGTATCCCCGAGGGGGCATGAGCCTGCACATGGAAGCAGGCTCAGGATGTGCATGGATTGGTGCGGGGTGCATCTCACTCTGCTCCTTTGCCCCTCAGGGCCGGGCTTGGCCTTCATCGCCTACCCCCGGGCTGTCACACTGATGCCTGTGGCCCCACTCTGGGCTGCCCTCTTCTTCTTCATGCTGCTGCTGCTCGGTCTGGACAGCCAGGTTTGCAGGATGTTCCCAGGCAGGGCCCAGTGGGGAAGGAAGGGTCCTAGCACACTGGGCAAGGGGTGCTGGCATGGAGGGCTGGGCCTGAGCTGCCCTGGCCACAGTTTGTAGGTGTGGAGGGCTTCATCACCGGCCTCCTCGACCTCCTCCCGGCCTCCTACTACTTCCGTTTCCAAAGGGAGATCTCCGTGGCCCTCTGCTGCGTCCTCTGCTTTGTCATTGACCTCTCCATGGTGACTGATGTGAGTGAGGGCAGGGCGGGGTTGCCACTGGTCTCTAGCCAATGGCCACCATCTTCCCTGACCTGACTCTGTTCCCTAGGGTGGGATGTACGTCTTCCAGCTGTTTGACTACTACTCGGCCAGTGGTACCACCTTGCTCTGGCAGGCCTTCTGGGAGTGCGTGGTGGTGGCCTGGGTGTATGGTAGGTCTGGGCTGAAGGCTGGGCTGGGGGAAACGGAGAGGGGGTGGGTAGTCTCCAGCTCTGGCCCTCTCTGCCTTGCCCTGTCCCAGGTGCCGATCGCTTCATGGATGACATTGCCTGTATGATCGGGTACCGACCTTGCCCCTGGATGAAATGGTGCTGGTCCTTCTTCACCCCACTGGTCTGCATGGTAAGTGCTGGGAAGGCGGGCAGTGAGGTGGTGTGCAGGGCCCCATTGACTACAGGAATCTGTGTCCATAGGGCATCTTCATCTTCAACATCGTGTACTATGAGCCACTGGTCTACAATAACACCTACGTGTACCCGTGGTGGGGCGAGGCCATGGGCTGGGCCTTTGCACTCTCCTCCATGCTGTGCGTGCCCCTCCACCTGCTGAGCTGCCTCCTCAGGGCCAAGGGAACCATGGCAGAGGTAAGGCCCACTGGTGGCAGCAGGGGAGCAGGGCCTGTCTTTGGCTTCCCTCCTTCTGAGCAAATGGCCATACAACTCTCACACAACCATTTCCCAGTGCAGGGAGTGCAGCTTGGAAGGTGTCCAGAAGGACTAGCTCTTATTTAGTGGCAGGTGGTGGGAACTGCAGAGGCAGTGGCCATGGGGTGAAGCAAGTGACCCTTTTGGGGGTGCTCAACATGTACTTCTCTCCCACAGCGCTGGCAGCACCTGACCCAGCCTATCTGGGGCCTCCACCATTTGGAGTACAGAGCTCAGGATGCGGACGTCAGGGGCCTGACCACCCTGACCCCAGTGTCCGAGAGCAGCAAGGTTGTCGTGGTGGAGAGTGTCATGTGATAGGCAACCCCAGCTCACATCACCAGCTCACCCTCTGGTAGCCATAGCAGCCCCTGCTTTATCCCCCCCTAACCCCTCCAGGGGGCTTGCCTTTCCCTGACAGTTTGGGGGTCTGCCTGGGGGAGGGGAGGAAGCACCAGGAGTGCTAACTAAAATAACTTTTTCCATTTTTAATAAAACGCCAAAAATATCACAACCCACCAAAAATAGATGCCTCTCCCCAATCTGGGCCCTAGCCAAGCTGGTCTACGCGTTGCTCCTAGGCCCTGCCTCCCACTTCTCCTCCCAGTGCCCAGGACCCATCTCCTCCCGCCAGGTCCACCCTGCCCACCTCTCCAGGCTCTGCTCTGTAACACACCTTTGGGTGGCCCTTCACCCCAGAAGCAGCAGTGGCAGCTTGGGGAACAGGGAGGGAGGGAAAAGGTAGGGAGAAGGGGAGGCAAAAGAGGGGCAGGGGAATCAAGGCGAATGTTTCAATTGTACTAGACCCCTCTCCCCATCCCTATTCTAGAAGCTTAGAGAGCCAGCCAGCAATGGAACCTTCTGGTTCCTGCGCCAATTGCCACCAATATCAATTGTGTGAGCTTGGGTCCGAGTGCATGTGTGTGTGAGTGTGTGAAGGATGTGTAGTAGATCTCTTAGCAAAGGCCAATTTCAGATGTAAACTGTGCCTCTGGGCAAAGGAGGCTTGTATTTTGCACATTTTATAAAAACTTGAGGAGAGAGTGAAATTTCCGCTTGTATATTTCTAAAAAGAGAAGAGCCCAAACCATCCCCTATCCTTACCGCTCCCTTCCCTCTCAGCCCCTCCTCCTTCCTCTTCTGCCCCTAGCCAAGGAGTGTGAATTTATAGATCTAATTTTCATAGGCAAAACAAAAGCTTCAAGTCGTATTCCAAATGTTCGAGTCTGTTGTGTGGATGTGCGTGTGTGGCCCCCAGCCCCAGACTGGGGTGGGAAAGTGCACGGTGGGGACCTCAAAGGTGTCCCCACACTGCCCCCTCCAAGTATGTGTGGTGAGGCTGCAAGTCCTGTCCCAGGGATCTGGGGCTGCTCACCTGGCATGCTCAGGCTGGCCCACACCCTGCTCCCTGGGCTCGGCTCGACTGCAGGGACCGGCCACGGGCAGAGCCCTGGGCAGGGGTCCTGGGCGCAGCTCCCACCTCCAAGCTTAAGGCTGATGCACTTGCCACATCTCAAGTCTTCCGTGGAGCAGCTTTAACCCAAGTCTGTGTCCCATCAAGCCCGAGACAGCCAAGTGTTCCCTAGAAAGGTTCCCCCACCCCAAGACCTAGGCTGGAGGGGTGGGGCAGGGTGAGGGCGCAGGCCTGCCTGCGGGGACGTTCTTACTGTGCTAAAAAGCCACTGCAAACATAGCAATAAAACCACATCATTTTCCAAAGCCGGCTCTTGCTTCTGCCTCTGCTTCTCTGGGTACGGGAGGTGTGGGGGAGCTTCCCTCAGCTATAGCTGCTGCATTTAGTAAGGACCAGTTCTCAGGGTCACTGTCCCCTCCACCACTGCAGAAGCTGGGAACAGAGCAGGGAAAGAAGTTGGATAAAGCCTCAAGCTGATATCCTTGGGGAGAAGAGGGTAATAGTAGTCTCCAGAGGAGCAAATCCAAAAATGTGAAAATATGGGCATTGGAATTTACAAAAGGCTGCCCCAAGAATGTGTCACTAAGCAGGTGACCTCCTAAGTTCTAAGGAAGGTGAGAGGCAGGCCAGTGCTGGGCAGATGGTAAAGAGGCGGCTACAGCAATGACCCAAGGGCAAGGTGATAGTACTTAGACCAGGGTGGTGGTCATGGAGGGGGTAGGACATCTTCAGATTAGGGTCTACTTAATGATGGGGCCAACAAGGGCTGTGAATGACTAGGATGCAGGATTGAGTAGTTTTCCTGGAGGGGCAGGAGATTCAGCCTGAGCGACAAGAAGACTGGCATTGCCAGGTCCTGCAATGAGGGCGATCAGTGTGTTATCCAGAAAGTGTCATCCAACGGTAGAATGCCCCTGAGTTCAATCCCCAGTGCCGCAAAAAAAAAAAAAAAAAAAAAAAAAGTGTCATCCAAGTGGATATGTCTAGTTGGCAAGTGGACACAGGACAGTTCCAGAAAGTCTCGCCTAGAGCTAGAACTCCGAAAATTCTAGGTGCATACAGATAATGCTGAACACCCTGACCCTAGCTGGCTTCCTGGAGAGGTGGGGGAGGGATAAAAGGGTGTAGAGGGAGATGACACTCAAAGCAAGGGTCAAGGAAGGAGTGGCCAGCTCTGCTGGTTGCTGCTATGGTCTGTGGTCAAGGATAATGCCACTACAACACATTCACAAGATCACAGAGACTGGGGACAAGAGAGTTTTGGGTGGAAGGGTGCTTGCAAGAATATGGAGTGGGACTAAGAAAGGATGGAAGGAACAAATGCATAAACAAAGCACGGTATGTCCACACAATAGAATATTACTCAGCCTTTAAAAGGAAAGAAATTCTGATACATGCTTCAATATGAACCACCCTTGAGTACATGAGGCCAGTCACAAAAGGATAAACTCTGTATGATTCCACCCACAGGACGTCCCTGGAGCAGTCAAATCCATAAAGAAAATAGTAGACTGGTGGGTGCCAGAGTTAGAAGAGGGGAATGCAGACTTCCCTTAGCAATATATATCTATAGCTACTCTGGAGTCCAAGTCATAAGGATCACAAGTTCAAGGCCAGCAAGTTAGTGAGACCGTCTCACAATTTTAAAAGGGTTGGGGGGCCGGGCATGGTGGCGCACGCTTGTAATCCCAGCATTCGGGAGGCTGAGACCGGAGGATCCGGGTTCGCGGCCAGCCTCAGCTGCCTAGTGAGGCACTCTGCAACTTAGCGAGACCCGGTTTCAAAATAAAGTATAAAAAATAGGGCTGGGGGTGTAGCTCGGAGGTAGAATGCCCCTGAGTTCAATCCCCAGTACCAAAAAAAAATAAAAATAAAAAAATAAAAGGGTTGGGGGTGTAGCTCAGTGGTAAAACACTTGCCTAGCACACTCAAGGACCTGGGTTCAATCTCTAGCACTACATACAAAAAAGTAGGAACAGCTGGGCATGGTGGTACACCCCTGTAATCCTGGTATTTGGGAAGTTAAGACAGGAGCATCACAGGTTCAAGATCAGCTTCAGCAACCTGGCGAGACCCTGTTTCAAAAAGCAACAACAACAAAAAATGCTGGGGGTGTAACTTGGAGGTGGAATACCCCTGGGTTCAAAACACACACACACACTACACAACACGCAGGTGTGCAGACAGAAATAAGATGGTCCAGACAGGTCCTTGGAGGGGGCAGGACCTAGAGCATGCGGCAGGAGTGTGGCCAGGCAGTCCCAATTTGTTGTGTGTAGTTATCAGCCAAAGCGAGTGGGAACCTGGACAACCTTCCTGCCCTTTTCTTCAGCACAGTGCTGGTTTCTCTTCTGGTTTTCCTCCACAGATCCCCTTGTTCTTGCCAGGCTTTCTACCTCCAGAACCCCACCTGTTGGCTGCTCCCAAGATCTTCAGCCTTCCTTCTTAGCCGCAAAGGCCCTTTAAGTGTCCACTAAACCTCTCCCCAGGGGGCTCCAGGACCCATACATCACTCCTTCTCCAATCCACTGCATCCATCAGAAAGGTGGTTAGCAGCCAGAGTCACATTCAAGGTCCCATCCCACACTGCCAGACTTACACCAACTCCTGAGCAGCTCTTTACCAGGTCTTTTGCCTGAATCAGAGCCCTGGTCTGCTGTTCTGTCTTCAGGCAAAATGCCCTCCAAACCACCTGCCACAATGCCAGACACAGAAAACAGTGACATCACAAAAAGGCAACTTGCCAGGCGTGGTGGCACACACTTGTAATCCCAGCATTTGGGAGGCTGAGACCGGAGGATCTGGGTTTGCGGCCAGCCTCAGCTACCTAGTGAGGCCCTCCACAACTTAGTGAGACCCGGTTTCAAAATAAAGAATAAAAAATAAGGCTGGGGGTATAGCTCGAAGGTAAAATGCTCCTGAGTTCAATCCCCAGTACTGCAAAAAAAAAAAAAAAAGAGCAACTTCAAGGAGGTGTGCCATTTGAACTGGGCCCCACAGTAGCGGGTAGACCCTATTTACCTCTCCTGCACTAGGGGTTATGATGGAGATCAACAAAAGACCTCGGCCCTCAAGCCACTTGAAGTACAGTGGGGGAGAGGGGTGAGAAACGAAACAGAGCAGTGCAGCCCCTTCTGCCCCTCTTAGACAGGGTACCGCAGAAGCTAGACCACAGCCGCTTTGTCACGGCCAGGACTGAATGGCAGGGTAGGCTCTCTGGACTTTAGCCTGTTGAAGCAGAGACAGGCAAGCTCAGGGAGGCCCGAGGTAGTCCAGGAATACTTCCTGGAAAAGTGGACTAGCCTTAAGCCTCTGCATGGCAAACAGAGGGCGTCACCTGAATGCCCCCTGCCCCCACAGCCACCCCCTCTCAGAGTGCTGGGAAAGGGGTGGGGATTCTTCACCAGGCAGCTAGGCTCTGAGCACTGGGAAGGGTACTAGAGAAGACAGCCACTGGCCTAGGCCCAGATAGGGCTGGCAGGAGTGAGAACACAGCTGGCTGTCAGCCAGCCCACTAGCATCAACATCTATAGAGATCACCCTGATTTTAAGAGACACACCTCTAACCTGTTCCCCCAGTCCTCATGCAGATACCAGGCGTGGCTGAGACCCTGCAGGGGGTGGGAGCTAGGGACAGAGGACAAGAATCTAACTGGGGACAGGGTTTCGGGTACCCTGCTGGAGAACAACTTAGCTGCAGGCTGGCCCTGCCACACTAGGCCCTGCTTCGAGGAAGCCACAGGGAAACCATGAGCAAGCCAACACGGTGGCAGGCCCACGCTGAGTACTGGAAGCAACAGAGGGGCAGCCCCCTGTGGCCCCTCTCTACTGCCTTGCTCTGCCCTGGGCCAGCTGTAGGTCACTGCCAAGGACGAGTCTCCTCTCTCAGTTGGCATTAGTCAGAGGTCATGCTGCAAACCTTCAGGAGGGGGCGGGGCAGGGAGGGATTGGTGGCACTCTGCCACATTCTATCTGTCCTGAATGTGATGAACAGAAACCCAGCGAAGGCAGACAAGTTCGCCACCAGGAAGTCCCGCTGGTTTGCTGGGCTTCCCAAGCTCTCTGGATGGCTGCCAACCCCAAGAGAGACTGACAAGAGAGACACACCCCAAGAGCCATAAAGTGGGGCCTGTCCAAGCCTGGGAGAGTGAGTCCAAGCCTGGGAGAGTGAGAGGGGGAAGGGTAGAGAGGGCAGGACCTTTGAGGGCAAAAGTGTGAGCCTGGCCTTCAAGGCAGGACGAAGTTCAATGAAATGAAGAGGGCCGCACAGAGCCCCTGCTGCGCTGGCCTCATCACTTCGGAGCTTTGCAGAGGAGGAAACAGAGTCCTCCCAGCAGCCTCAGTTACATACAAGGACCACATACTATATATCATAACAACCTTTATTGCCCCTAGAAGAAACTAGCTGGCCTGCTTCACAGAACTCCTGCAGGACCAGAGAACATATCAACGTGGCAAAACAAAAGGGGCTTACTCAAGCCAGGTCACAAGTGCCCTCCACCCACCTAGGAGTGGAAATGACCCGGCTGGCCAGGACAACAGCAAACTCATTCTGAATGAGTAACAATCAGGTCCCCTGTGGTATGCTGACAGAGCATGGGGAGGGGCCAAGATGACAAGCTCCAAGCTATGGAAGGGAATGGGGCAAGCAGAAGGGAGTGAACCAATGTACCAGAAGGAGAGGCTGGGCTCCCAGGAAGCAGCAAGCACAGTCCAGGTGGAAGCCGGCTGCAGGCAAAGGAGGAGGCAGGCCCTCACTCCTCCTTCTTGTCCGTGGGACCATCTACTGAGGCCTGGAAAGGGACAGAAACCCCCAAACAATAGGTTGGCAGGGCCCATTCTTCCCCTTTGGCCTCTAGTCCTGTGCCCTAAAGACCCAGTCAGGTTCCCTTCTCCCCCAAACAGCAGGTATCCCAGCAAGCAAGGTGCCCTACCCTCAACAGCACCCAATGACTTGCTAGGGTGGCCCTGAACCTAATGCCATCCTCAGTGGTCCTGGCAGGGGGCAGCAGCTGGAGGCCGCCATTGTAGCTGGACCAACACCAAGCCCTCCTCTCGAGCACACAGTAGGCTGGCTTGCAAGTCCTGATTCAGGCCCTTCCCCATCTGTACATTTCCCACAGGTCCCCTCCAAACCTCAGGTCCTATCCAGGGAGCCTGTCCTACACCGAGGACATAGGTCCACCTTCTGGGGCTGGGTCTGTCCTCCTCGCCCACTATGGTGTCCATATGGGGGTTGCAAAGCACCAAGGTAAGTTGTGCAAACTTTGGGGTGTTTATCTGGCCATCCAGTTCAACTTCCAGACCACCTGAGCTTCCAGCTGCACCTGAAGTCCCAGGCTAACCTGAGGACTCAGAACAAGCCTTGGACAGCAGGCAATGCAGCAACTAGCACCTGTCAGCTGAGGGGGCCTTCTGGACTTCCTTTTTTTTTTTTGCGGTACTGGGGATTCTACCTCTGAGCTATACCCCCAGCTCTATTTTTTTTAATTCTTTATTTTGAAACCGGGTCTCACTAAATTGCGGAGTGCCTCACTAGGTAGCTGAGGCTGTCCGCGAACCCGGATCCTCCAGTCTCAGCCTCCCAAATGCTGGGATTACAAGCGTGCGCCACCATGCCCGGCTGGACTTCCTTCTTATCTGCCTCAGGCTTTTCCCCACATCACTTCCAAGCCCAAAGAGAAAGGGAACCAGCAACAGGTCCCAGGGTTTCACTTATCTGTTTTTTTTTTTTTTTTTTTTAAACGGTACTGGGGATTGAACCCAGGGACAGTCTACCTCTGAGCTACACACCCAGCCCCATCATTTTTTATTCTTTATTTTTGAAACAGGGTCTCACTAAGTTGTGGAGGGCCTCATTAAGTAGCTGAGGCTGGCCTCAAACCTGCAATCTTCCTGTCTCAGCCTAGTACTGGGATTACAAGCATGCCCCACCACTCCTGGCTTGCTTATCTGTTCTTGATGGGGGCCCCACACCACAGGCTGGGGGACCTGGAAGGTAAGGTGTGTGCCTCTTGAGGGCCCTGAAACTGGGCTCAAGAGTGGGAAGGCAAACCCAGAGTGTAAAGAGCCAACCCACAGCTGAGGGCCACCTCAGCAGGTGCTTACCATCTACTGCCAGGCCACATCCCACCTGCCTCATGAGGGCTTCCAGCTGCTGTGTCTGCTTAGTAGGCTCAGGGTCAGCAGCAAAAGTAGGCAGCAAGTGGGAACAGCACAGGGCTGCTGGCAGGCCACCTAGACTTTCTACAGGGCCTGCAACAGAGGCAGTAATCTCCCTCCATGCACACACATGGCCTCTGCTATGTGGCCCTAATCTTAACTGACACCTATGAAGGTGGGGCGGTGCTGACCTGCAACTTGGCATGCTCCTCCAACAGACGGTCATATTCCTTGGTGAGGCCCTCAGACTGCTTCCGCATGGCCAGAGCCTCATTTTCAGCTTTCTCTAGTTCTGGAAATGATAAAAAGAAATGAAAGGACTGGGAGAAAAAAAACTAGTTGCTAAAGACACAGGAAATCACCTTGAATCTCTATCTCAAATGAAGTTGTACAGCAGTTTTTGTTTTTTTAAAAGGGTCTCACTAAGTAGCTGGGGCTGGCCATGAACCTTCAATCCTCCTGTCTCAATCTCCCAAGTATTGGGATTACAAGCATGCACCACCACACCTGGCTAGTTTCTGCTCTTGCTAAAAAGACTTCTGCCTTTACAGCACCCCCGCCCCCCACAGCATGGGTACAAGGGATGACCAACAGCTAAATGAACTTAACAAAATAGAAACTCTTGGCAGGAGTGACCTTCAGCGAGGCTGAGAGCAAGAGGCAGGGAGCAAAATTCTAGCCTCAAAGCGAGACCCTGGTGACAACCATGCCTTGCAAAGAGTGAAGATGGTCTGGAGGAAAATATAGGCCAGTTCAGAGCTGGTTTAGATTTTCCAGAAAGAAAACTACCATAAATTCCTATCTACTCTCTTCCTGACACTCCTTTTGTTCTCAGCTCCAAGGCATCTTGGGGCTGCCCTTCTCAATGGGAAAGCCCCTAGCAGACACTGCTGCAGCATGTGGGGCAGCTGCCAGGGCTTCTCCAGGGCCTGCTCAAATCAGTGAGCCCCACCTAGCTGTGGGATGAGCTCAGCCACGTTTGGGCTGGAAGGTGCAGGGTGCGATATGTTTGTTTTTACCCAGCTCTTGAGCTGCCACGGGAGGTTTGTTATTAATACTTTGGTACAAAAGGGGCAGCAGCGGATGGTGGAGCTTCTGGGAGATGGGGGGGGGGGGCGACGGCACCGGAAGACAACCCTCACTTTGCTTGGTGCTGGCCAGTTCATCCTTTAGTTTCTTCAGGTCAGCCTTCAGGTTCCTGTTATCTTCCTCCAGCTTCATGTCAGCAATATCCAACTTGCCTCCGTTCACAGCACCTCCCTGGGAAAAGTGCCGAGGGCCAGGATTAGTCAGGAAGAAGGGAGGGCAAGGCTCCAGCCCCATCCTCCCTACCAAACTGCAGTTCCTCAAGCTACCCTGGGCACTTGCCCCTTCGGAAATGTCAACGTGGAACTGGGCCACCGCTTGCTCCCAGCTCCCAGGCAAAGGCCAGGGTGTGGCTGGCTGCCGAGGAGCATGGAAGAGCCAGTGGGGCCACCTGCTGCAGCTCCTAGGCCACACATCCTGCCTGCCCAGGCCCCTGGCTTTGCTTCCTTTCTTACCAGCAAGACTCAGCAGCTGCATGGAGTTAATCAGTCCATCAGTGACTCAAGTGGCTAGCATCTGGAGCTCTCTGCTAGTCACTCACAACTGAACTGACCACTACCATTCTGTCCTCTCCCCTGGCTTCAGCAGCTCACTGCAGCCAATCACCCCAAACTCACCCCTGCCTTTCCAAACGCATCCCACCTGACTGCAAATCCATCCATCTCCTGGCCTTGGCTCATACCTCACTTCTTCTGACAAGCCTTAGAGGACTGACCAACAACCCTGCCCCTGCCTCTTCCCTAGCACTGAACGGTGCATTCGCCACAAGTTCCCAAAGGGTTGTGGCTGACAGCAATCTTCTAGAGAACAAGGATCTTTTCTGAGAGGTCAGGGTCCCAGCACAGGGCTCAGCTCATTGAAAACTCAATTCTGATCAGGGAAGAGTCCTACTGGAATCAGTGGATGCACACAAGAAAGCAATGGCAATGCTCCCTTCTCCACCATGTCCCCATGAGCTAGAGGGTGGCAGAGGCACTCTAATCTTTCTAGTGGCCACACCCTCCCCACTGACAACTTCCTCTTTGTGCCTCTATTCAACTCCTCAGGTTCTCAGATGGCAGCAGTCACACAGTTCCCAGCCTGCCAGGGTAACAGTGGCCGCTGTGGCCCCTGAGGAATGTGGCTCTGGTGCTATGTCCCCATGCATCCAACAACAGCTCAGGCAGGCAGGCAGGGCTCACCTTCTTGAGCTGGTCATTCTCCTCCATGTACTTCTTGGCCGCCTCACTAGCACTCTCTGCCTGCTTTTTAAAGGCTTCATTGGAGGCCAGCAGTGTGGCCTGCTGGGAGATCAGAGTCACCAGGCGTCTAAGCAGGCTGCAATTTGTTGAAAAAAGGAGATAGAAGTGAGGACAAAATGGCTAGAAGGAACTCTTTTTGGCTGCTCCCTACCCCAGCCTGCCTCCAGCCTGAACCTGGCTGGCCTCTACCACCACCCAAAAAAGCCATTCTGGGCTCTGCAAGGTGTCTCAGGAAGGGGTTGGAAGTAGGAACCTGGAGACACTCAGGGCATGGCTTAGCTATAGCATGAGCTCCTGGAATGCTAGCACTTTCCAGGTCAGAGCCTGGACGTGCCAGACAAGCCTCGGCACTGTTTTCCTCCTTGCGAGGCCAGGCTTGCCTCTGTAAAACAATAATGGCTAATAAATGTGAACATTTCTAACATGCTGGAGAATCTTCATCTTTACCTTATGAGGTGGTTACAATCATTGCCCCATTTTATACAGAAGGAAACTGAGGCAGAGCAGAGTAAAATAATATGTCCAAGGTCAAGAGCAAGAAATGGACATGGCTGAATGCCAACTCATGTAGATGTGACCTCAAAGCCTGCACTCAAAACCACCACAACTTTCTCACCTCCCAGGTCCTGATATGAAACAGAAGGAACTCTTCTCTCCCCAACCCCCATCCCAAACCTGTCATTCAGGCACTCGCCAGAACACAATTTTTACCTAAAAGTGTCCAAATTGAGGTCTTCCTGGGCCAGGGAGGACAGAAAAATAAGAATCAGAGCACAGGCGCCCATTGCTTATGTGAAGCAGTCAAGAGAGGCAAACAGGTGGCAGCTGGGGGCAGACACTGGTCCCCAAGCAGTGGGAATGGGCTGGCAGGAGAAAGAAGGAAAAACTGCCTGCAGTCCTGAGAAAAAAACCACTCAGGAAATCAAGATGGGGTGGGGATGCTTTCCCCACAGGCCTCACAAAGGGGCCAAGTCCAACCACAGCACTCAAGAATCAAGTAAGGTACATGCAGAGGCCCAGGGAAAAAGGAAGAAAATGTTTGCTCCCAAGGTACTTCAACAAAAAGTGCTTGCTCAGAAGAGATGAAGCAGCCTCGGCAGCCTACTCACAGGCTGTCCTCTCTGGCCTTGCCAGGCCTTGGCCGACTCTGCTCATCCCAATCTGCAGCTCAGGCAAGTGAGGAGAACAGAGCAGGTGAGCTCTCTTCCTGTCCTCTCCAGGGCCCTGGGAGCAGCCCTTTCAGGAATGCACATGTAGGATAGAAAGGACCTATGATTCCTGGTTTGAGGAGAGGCCCCCAGGGGCCCCTGGTGGCACAGGGAGAGCCAGGCCATTGATTCCTGGCAGGAGAGGAGAGTTTCCAATGACATGTGCTCTCTAAAATTAGCGGCTGGGACCTCGTGGCCTAGGGCTCAGGTTTCCCTGCCTCAGCCCCCAGCTGCCCACCAGCCTGCCCCCCACTGGGCTGGAGCCCCGAAGGTGAAGGGAGCTACAAGCACCCCAGGAGCAAGGAAGAAACCACGCGCCTGCCTCACAGCAGCATGGCCAGAAGTCAATGAGAGTCCAGAAAGAAAGGCAAGTGTGCCTAGCCCCAACCTCCAGCACAGACCTCCCTGGCTCCTGAGCAGGTCCCAGCTGCAAAGGGGGGGAGGGGCATGTGTGCCACCTGGTGGTAGAGACTAGACGCGGCCTGTCTGTGGATTCCACAGGCACCCAGTGCAGGAAGGCAAAACCAAGGTTTACCGCCCCCACCCCTCCCTACCAGGCAGTGTAGGTGGCTGCTGAGGAGTGCCCATGGCTATCACTCCAGTTACTCAGGGAGACTGGCTGAGTGGCCAGCCGGTCAAGGAGATGGCTACCACAAGCAGGTAGGTGGCGGCACCAGTAATGACAGCAGCAGTGTAGCAGGGGCCTTGGCTCCTCTCTGTGCTGTTCCAGGCCTTCCTCAGCTATTGAGAATTAGACTTTCTTAGACAGACCTGAGCACCTGTAGAATCCAGCATGAGACCTGTGCAGCATGTGCTCATAATCCTGGCTCTGCTCAGCCCCAGCCCTGGACTGAGGTTTACAGCAGTTAACAGGGTGCCCCATCACAACCAGGCTCTGGTTCCCTTTCCTCTGGCCAACTGTCACAGATACTCCCCATCCCCTAGAGCACCCTGGTTAGCCTCCAGGGCAGACCACCCCAGCCCTGACAGTTCTCTTTGACACCACCATGTTGGAGCTGTGCCTCCAACCTATTCAAGGATGGTTCTGGATAATTCTCTCTGCTGTGTTCTATGCACACCCCCGACCCAGCCTCCCCCCTCAACCCCCTGCCTGCAGTCCCCAGACCCAAGCCCATCTCCTCCCTCTCTCCCATCCCTACTCCACTCAAGGCCTGCCTTGCCAGGCAGCCAGCAGGACTGCCCTGGAGTCCTTAGAGCACCCACCTTCTATGGTATGTACTGCTGTCAAGTCACCCTTGAAATGCCCCCTGCCTCCAGAGCTGTTCTCACTACCTGGTACTCTCCTCGGGGGTCTGCTCTGTACCTCAATCTTATCCCTGAAAGAGGTTTTATCCACTGTCCAGACTCATATCCAACCACCTGCTAAATACCAAGTACTAGATGTCTCCAGAGACACTACGAACTCAGCCTTCCCTTACCCAACCTCAGCTGACCAGCTTGTGTGCCCACACCATGGTGGTGAGCACACAAGCAATTTTGGACTCCATCCTCCTTGTCCCTCAGCTCAGAATGCCATCCAGTGCTTTCCATGTCAACTCTGGATAGCTACCTGCCTGTCGCCCCTACTGTTTCCCTGTTGGCAATCACCCAGCATTCCCACCCACTCCAGAACGGACAGATCTAACCCACCATTTCTCCTGTGCAGCCACTGCTCAGGTAATGCCAAGCCCTTGCCCTCCCTAGAACACAGCTGATGCTGTGTGTCAGTTTTTCAGGCTACAATGTCTTCCTATCCAGCTTAACCATTACCTCCCTGAAGAAACCCTTTCCCTGTTGAGGGGCACCCCTCTGGTGCTCCCAGAGCAGCCCCCCTGCATACCCCATAGGTGACATGGTTCTTTCTCCCATCTTCTCTACTTATTCGTCTGGCTGCCCTATCGGGCTATGAACACCTTCAGACAGGCACTGTACCTTCTGTCTCTACACCCCTGTACTTGGCACGATAAAAAGGGACCTTTCCAGGTGATTTCATCTTGCTCCAGTAACAGGAAGTTCCCTGACAGGTGAGGGGATGTGTCTTGAGGCTGCGTGTCAGGCTCAAGCCTGACTCTTCTTGCTACACCTCTGCCCACTTGGGGGCCTGGTACCAAGGGGGGCACAAGCAGAAAGGGCTCGCAGTCTGTCCAGCAAGAGAGAGAGAGAGACGGAAGCTAGAAGGTGTTGGTTCAAGACCCACGTCAGTGAGCAAGTCAGGCTTGTGCCCACAGGAGAAGCACATGAGAAAAGCAATTCACTACTATGAGCTAGGGGCAGGCCTGAGCTCTGGTCTCCATCTCCAGTCCACTCCCTCAGGGCACTGGCAAGGCAGACCAAGTCCTTCCCAGTAGGCTCGCTGGCATTTATCAGTCTGGAAGCCAGGCTTCTAGAACATTTTAGTGCTCCTTCACACCCTGGGCCACCCATCCGGATCCCACCCAATGGTCCCCTCGGTGAACCTCCACACCCCACATCCCCTATCGGGCACTCTCCATACTGCTCTTTGTAGGGTTTGCCAGGCCTTCTAAGTCTGAGCGTGGCACACAGTTAACAGGGGCAACCTTCAGAATTTCCAGGCTTTGAGAGCCCAAGACACGTCAGTCTGCTAAAGACTGTGCTGCCTCTCTTCCACATTATCTTTTAGCATGTTCTACTTCATTTCCTGAGGACTGTTACCCAGATAGCTGTTCTGAGCTATTCACTTCTGGAGTACAGGTGAGAACCAAAGTTATTTCCTAAAGGGACAGGGTAGTCACTGACAGAAAGGCCTGGGGACCAGATTAACTGGTTCCAATGAAACAGGGAAAGGCCAGTGGACTTAACAGAATCCAGATGTGTTCTTGGCAGACAAAAGTCAGTCCCAAATACCTGAACTCAACTTGCTTTCTTGGTAAAATGTTCTTGGACACTGAGCAGGGCTATCATGCTTTTATAAAAGGTTGAGTAAACAAGAGAAGGCAGAAGAAACTCAATCTCTCTCCGGACTCCAGAGAAACAGGGCCAAGCATATCAAGTGGGGAGAGACCTGGGTCCACAGGCACTTTTCACCAACTCTGTCTCCCCTATGAGAAAAGAGGAGGAAGATGTGGGCTTAACAGGAAGTGGGGAAGGAACAAGTCCCCACTGAAATGTACTATGGCTGAGGCCCCTCCGGCCTCAGGTGAGATGACATCCTGACAGGTATAGGCTAGCCTGCAAGCTCATCTCTGCCTCTGCCCTGCAGAAGCATGACCCTGGTGTCACAGCGCCACCTGCTGACTCCATGCTATCACAGCCCTGGAGAGCCCCGCAGGGCAGCCAGGGACACTAGGTAAACATGCCTCACCTGTCAGAAGAAAAAAAATGAGGCAGCTGGCCTGGCAAGGAACCAAAACCAGGTGCTGCCCAGAAGCTTTGGGCAAAGCACCATGATAATATCAGGGCTTGTGCTGCCCCAGGACTCTCAACCTCCCATGCTTGCAGTTGTAAAAACAAAGAAGCCTCGGAACAGGAGGGTCAATTAAGACTGGTGAGATCCAAGGATAGCCACCCAAAGGGCCACCCCAAGTCCCTTTCAGCACATCTGTTCAGCTTTCATTTCAACCTTCAGGTACACAGAAGTTGTATAACAAGGGAATAGAGCTGGAACACCAAAGGGTGGCCGAGTGTCCTCCCATCCCCTTAAAGTGAAGAGAAGGAGTGACATGATTGAGCTGTGTTTTGGGGTAACTTGGGGCAGAGAACAACAGAGGTTAGACAACTTAGGCAAAGACATTCTATGATTAATTGATTCAAACTAAAACATGCTGGTAGCCTTCCTTGTTTCTGAAGAAGTAACCTTCGTGGTGGCAGGAGTCAGCAAACTGTCACCCCCCAGACTGCACCTGCACTGGGCCAGGGAACCTGTCACAGTGAAGTGCCTTCTGCAGGATGGTATTCAGAGATCTGGGAGAACCACCACAGAGACAAGCATGGACTCAGCTTGCATGGTCCTCTGCAGAAACATATTGAACCACAGGGAGATGGGAAGCTCAGCTCTCGGCCCACGCAGAGCACTGAACCATGCAGATGGCTACAGGCACTGCTGCAAGGGAACTTCTGGTCTCCTAGTACCCGGTCCTGCATAGGCAGCCTGCAGAGGCACTCAGAGAAAGGGGTCCTCCTAGGCCAAAAGGCTTTTGAGGACCTCAGAATCAGCAAAAAAGGGACTCCTTCCCCAAAGGAGCTTATTCACCGTTTGTTTTGAGAGCATGAAGGAGACACTATTTTGGCCCAAATTAAGAAGCTGAGCATAGCCAGGCGTGGTGGCACAAGCTTGTAATCCCAGCATTGGGAGGCTAAGACCGGAGGATCCGGGTTTGCGGCCAGCTCAGCTACCTAGTGAAGCACTCGCAAACTCAGTGAGACCCTGTTTCAAAATAAAGAATAAAAAGGGGCTGGGGGTACAGCTCGGAGGTAGAATACCCCTGAGTTCAATCCCCAGTACCGCAAAAAAAAAAAAAAAAAAAAAGAATAAAAAATAGGGCTGGGGCGTAGCCCGGAGGTAGAATGCCTCTTCCGGGTTCAATCCCCAGTACCGGCAAAAAAAAAAAAGAAACAGAAAAAAGCTGAGCACAGTCTCTGTGTTTTGAAAGAAGCTGATGCTGGTTCAGATGCATGTCAGACCATTCCTGGGCCATTTGCAGTGAACCTCCTTCGTAAGAACCCCTAAGGCCCAGCTAAGAAGAAGACCAAGCAGCCAAAGGACAGAGCACATACTATAGTTGAGTGACCTTGGCTTAAAGGAGCCAGGAACCAATAGTGTTCTCAAAAAGACTCTTCCTTGATGCCTAGGTCTGAAGTGCTATTCTAATGTTTGTACTCTTAACACATCTTGTCCCATTGTCCCAGGTGTGGAACACCTATAATAACTTAGATTGAGCAACAAATAGACCTCTTATGGTAACTTTTTTTCAGAGACAGATATTTATTTAGGAACACAGATACACATGCAAGGGAGAATGTGGGCTATCTCAAGAATGAGATGCCTTTGGGGGCAAAGAAACCACATTCAAGAGAGAACGTAGGCCAAGTGTGGTGGAGCATGCCTGTAATCCCAGTACTTAGGAGGCTGAATGAGACAGGAGGATCACAGGTTCAAAGCTAGCCTCAGCAACTAGCGAGACCCCATTTCAAAACAAAAAATAAAAAAGGGCTGGGGATGTATTTCAGAGACAGAATGCCCCTGTGTTCAATCCCCAGCACCACAAAATAACAAAAGAGAGAATGGAGGCTGTCTCCAGAGGGAAAGAACCCCTATGTATGGTAGTGTTAAAGTAATATATGAATACTATGTTCAAAGAATTGAAAGCTTGGGATTTAATGGGTTAAGAAAGGGTGACAGCTGGTGGACTGATGGAAGGGAGGGAGGGACAGATGGATAAGGAAAGAGATGGTGGAAATGAAGTCCCAAAAACCTGTGCTGCAGACCTCAGTCCCGGGTGGATGGGAGTCACCAACTTAATCACTATATTCAGGTAAGCCCTGCACTGCACCACTATTTTATCTTGTGTAGTGTGTGTGTGTGTGTGTGTGTGTGTGTATGGGAGTCACCAACTTAATCACTATATTCAGGCAAGCCCTGCACTGCACCACTATTTTATCTTGTGTAGCGTGTGTGTGTATGTGTGTGTGTGTGTGTGTGTGTGTGTGTAGTGCTGGGGGATTGAACCCAGGGGCATCTACCTCTGAGCTACACCCCCAACCCTATTTTTTATTTTTATTTTGAAACAGGGTCTCACTAGGTTGATTAGAGTCTCACTACTTGCTGAGGCTGCCCTCAAACCTGTGATCCTGTGATTCTCCTGTCTCAGCCTCACCAGTATTTTGTGTGTGTGTGTGTGTGTGTGTGTGTGTGTGTGTGTGTGTGTGTGTGTGTGTGTAGTACTGGGGATTGAACCCAGGAGCATTCTACCTCTGAGCTATACCCCTAACCCTCTTTTTTTATTTTGAAACAGGGTCTCACTAGGCTAATGAGTCTCACTACTTGCTGAGGCTGTCCTCAAACCTGTGATACTCCTGTCTCAGCCTCCCAAGTACTGGGATTACAGGAATGCGCCACCACACCCGGCTTGCACCAGTATTTTAAATACTCCCAGTTACCTCTAGTTAAATCTAGATACTAATTTAAACAAACCTCAAACTATAAAGCTATCAGGGAAATGCCATCACTAAAAATTTTGTAATTTAAATAAGCATTGCAAACTTATACACGTCAGTAAACCAGGTGTGGTGGTGCACACCTGTAATCTGGATTCAACCCGTTACCACACACAAAAAATACAAAGTTGTCAGCATACTTACAGTGTTTTAAAAAGAGTCTACCTAGCCTGGCGTGGTGGCGCACGCTTGTAATCCCAGCATTTGGGAGGCTGAGACCGGAGGATCTGGGTTCGCGGCCAGCCTCAGCTACCTAGTGAGGCCCTCCGCAACTTAGTGAGACCCTGTTTCAAAATAAAGAATAAAAAACAGGGCTGGGGGTATAGCTCGGAGGTAGAATGCCCCTGAGTTCAATCCCCAGTACCGCAAAAAAAAAAAAAAAAAAAAAGGCTCTACCTTTTTGAAATGATAAATCAAAATATTACTTTGCCTATAAACATATTATCTGGGATTGGCTTCAAAATAATCCAAACTGGAGGTTCACCTGGAGGTTGGGATGTGAAATGCCCAATGCTGAAAGTGGAGCTGTGTCTTACTATTCTGTTTCCACACGCACTTGCATTTTCTACATTCACAAAGCACAGAGCCCACCCTGGGTGGTTCTAGTGTGTGGGCTATCTCAAGAGTGATAATTCTTGAGATACATAGCCCATCTAGATGCCTGGGGCTCCCAGAAGATACTTAGCCTGGTTTGTCTTCAATTTCTGTTTAGGTCTCTCCTTGGGGCAGCCCTTTCCCCAAATCTCTCCCTTTTTTTGTGGTACTGGGGATAGAACCCAGGGGCCTTCTACTTCCAAGCTACATCCCCAGACCTTTTTTATATTTTATTTGGAAACAGGGTCTCACTCAGTTTCTGAGAGCCTCACTAAGTTGCTGAGGCTGGCTTCGAACCTGCAATCCTCCTGTCTCAGTCTCCCAAGTACTGGGATTACAAGCATGTGTCACCACGCCGGGCTTATCTCTGCTCTTTTGAGGAGCCAGAATGTTAGCCTTTGCTCTGACTACAGCATCTGTTTTATCTGTTCTATGTGACTCTGCCTTCTACTGAAGGCCAAGACTGGACCTTCTTTTAACTCCCTCCCAGGGCCTGGCACACTACCATACAAGAGAGAAAAAAAAAATCCCACCAAATTCCGTCACATTAGGGAAGAGATTGATAATCACTACCAGGTATCAAATACTTCCTATATACCATACACTATGCTGAGAATGTTGACTTGAATTGCCTATATTCTCATCCCTGCTTTAGGATTGAGGAGAAAGGCTCAGAGAGGGGAAGTAACTTAGGTCAGATAGGTAGTCAGTGACAGGACCAGAATGAAAACCCTGGTCTGACTTGTCATGACTACCTTTGGACCATTATGGCCCCTGGTCAAGCTGGGAAGAAAACACTCCATGGCCAGGACACATCAGCAGGCAGAGGCAGGCTGGACCTTGGCCCCCACTCACCCTCGTGATTGGCACATGCTGCGTCAGCTTACATAGCAGCCCTAGCTCCTCTTACCACTGAGCACAAGCCCTGCTATCACAAGGGAATTAAGCAAATGCTGGCAATGAGGACTGACCCAAAGGAGAGCAGAACAGCTCACTCACTCCAGAGGGTCTGGGTGGACCAACACTCCATGGGTTAAAAGGGCTCCACTGCCTTCCAGCAGAAAACCGGGCCTCCACAGGGAGACTCTCTGGTCTGGTAAGGAAGAGAAGCTTAAACTGGGTGTAATGGTACATGCCTATAATCAATCCCAGTGACTTGGGAGGCTGGGACAGGAGGATCCCAAGTTGCCAGCCTGGCCAACTTACCGAGACCCTGTCCCAGAATAAAAAATAGAAAGGGCTACAGTTGTACCTCAGTGGGTAGAATACTTGCCTAGCATGTGCTAACTCTGGGTTCAATCTCTAACACCAGAAAAAAAAAAAAAAGAATGAAGCTTAACTCTGACTCTTTACCTGCCTGGAAGCCATCAAATAGTCCTAGAAGCTTGACCCTGACCCACAGCCCCATCTAGAGCTTCTGAACAGCCTGTAGACAAGTGGAAAACTCTGAGATTCAGACTACTCACACTGATTCTCTCCCCTTCCACAGCTACTTTTTTTGCTCCTTGATTCCCAGAGCTGGTAGGGGCTGGAACCCCACCTGTGTTGAGACCAGCAACAAGATGTGAGAGGATGAATGACTGTCGTCTCCTGTGAGATGAAGGAAGCCGCCAGACACAGGACTCAGGAATAGCTGCTAATGTTGGTGCTCCCTGCACCAACCTCTGATGTCCCTCACTGTCAATGGGGTCCAGCGCTGTTCTGTCCTGGTAAGGTGTGCAGTTTGGCACATACTGGATTAGTAAATGCATTTTGTTTGCCTTACGGGGAAAAGGGTTTATGAATTTCCCTGAGGCCTTCTGGGTCACCTTGTCCTTTGGCCAGCCCCAGGTCCCAGTCTATGCTGGGGATCTGCCCTTATTGTGAACAGGTGCTAGATGGTCCAGCCAAGGGGGTTCCCCACCTTGCCTCTATTGATGTCTGGAGCCAGAAGATTCATTGCTATGTCGTCTATCTCATGTATAGTGTTCAGAAGCATCTCACTGCCCACTAGATGCCAGTAGACTCCCTACCAGTTGTGACAACCAAAAATGTCCCCAGATATTTTCAAGTGTCCCCTGTATGGGCAAAATTGCCACCAGTTGAGAACCACTAGTCTAGACCTGCACTATCCAGTATAGTGACCATTATACACATGGCTACTTAAACAAAAACTGAAACTAAATTTCAATTTCTTGGTCAAACTAGTCATCTCAAGTGCTCAAGACAGTCCCATGAGGAGACAGCATAGCTCTAGAATTTTTCCATCATCACAGAAAATTTTGTTGGAATTTAGATGCTGACACAGATTTGTTTCACAGAAACTGAAATCAACCAGATACTTTTCTCCAAAAAAAAAAAGAGACTCTCCCTATCCAGTTGTGTTTCCAAGGTGCCAAAACAGGCAGGTAAGAGGAGCAATGATGTAAGAGCCTAACCTGCAACTGCCTGAATCCTTCAAGAACAGCCAGAGGCTCCCCAGCATGGTCCTCTGGAGGAGCCCAGATATGCCTGTCTTCACATACTGTCATCACCCCTCAGACCTCAAAGGCTGGGCTTCCAATAGAAAACGCCTGGCATGGCAGTCTGACTAGTTCAACCCAGACAACACATCTACAGCTGTTACCATCAGCCCATGACAGCCCAGTTAGTCAGCAAAGTTCCGGCTGCCATGCTCAGGTGCCAGGCCCTGGCACAAGCTGACCAGTCCAAAGGGGAAGAGCCCAGGCTCCCTGTGCTGGGCCAATGAGCCAAGCACTACCTCCACAGTGAAATGTATCTCACTCACCCTGGAACCTCCAAGGCCAGCTCTCGGGGCTGGCCAGCAGCATGGGTGGGCCACAGAGCAGCCTCCAGAGGGAAGCCCTGAGGCACTTATAAACAGACCATGTTGGGTGAGTAGACAGGCACAAGGGGCACCCAGGGCAGATGCCCCAGAAATGCTTGGAGAAGGAGGTACACCACTCATAGCTCTCCAAGGAGACTCATGTGGCTAACTCACAACAGGGGAAGGCTATCACCAAGGACCTATGTGTCAAGCCTCAAAGGTGATATGAAGCCACTGGAAGAGGTGACATGTCAGAAAGGTCCCTTGGCTTGGGCATGGTGGACAGGCTGGACAGAATAAGGCTGGTGGTAGGAAGCCTAGTTGGGAGGCTCCTGCTGGGGCCCACACAAGGTGATGGTAGCCCTGCTATGGCAATGATCCTGAGGTGTCTGAGGAAGAAAGGCTGGTAAAGCGAAAGATCCACAGGCTATATAATGGGTATAGTTTCAGTTTTCAAGGAGAAAATGAGTTCTGGTGTCCACTGCAGGAATGTGAAAATCCATTACACTACTAAACTGTGCACCTAGAGATGGAGACAACAGGAAGTCTTCACCTATGTGTATTTGCACTAAAAACCCACAGGACCAGGGGGGTCACGTAGGATAAGAAAACAGGGTTGAAGCAGTGGTTCTCAAACTCTGGCACATCACACAGGAAAAGAAACCCGAACTCATAAGAGGTAACAAGGTATCCCAAGCCTTATTTGAATAGGCAACCTAAGTAGGCCAAAGTCTGGAGCCCTTTGGCCATGAAGCCTCAACTCTTGCCACTTCCCCTTCCCCTACCAGCAGCAGACTGTCGAGAGGAAGGTCTGACTAAACCCTATGTGTCCTGACCCTGGCCCTGTCAAGGGCCAGTGCCATCCACCAGGCTTTTTCTTGGGCCTGGTTCTCTCCCCCACCACTGGCACTCCATCTTTCTTCTCCCTGCCCCGTTTCCCTTACTCTTCTGTAATTCCTGGCCCCTTCTTCCCTTCCTAAATGCACCTTTCCTACTGATCTGTCTAGCCTGCCTGTGGCCAACCCTTCTTTCCCTATCCTCCCCAGAATGCCCTGAGTGGGCTCTGCTGGCCCCTTTGTTTGTCATCCATGGGTCACTCCCACTCTGCCTCACCCAGTCTTCATCTCACCTACTTACAAAGCTGCCAATGGAGAGTTCCTTTTCCAGCAGGCAGCCAGGTCCTCACATCCAGTATGCTCAAAGCGGAACCTCTCAGCCATGAATGCCTCTCAGACCTGTCCCCTACTCTACTCTTGCTACTACTGTCCTAGGTGAGGCAGAAGCATCTCTCAATGACCTCTCACAAGGTCTTCCTGCTTCCAGGCTCTCCTGCTCCCCTCTTTCCAACACACCCTTGAAAATCTTAATTACTACACAGACCAGGTCACAGCACTACTGGAATTCTCTCTTGGCTGTCCAACCTCCCAGAGAAGTTTCAAATAAACTCTGGAACCCTCTGCCCTGTCCCTCGCCTTTCTTAACCTATCTACTCTGCTCTACCAGCCAAGACTTGTACATGCTCAGGAACAGAGCCAGCTATTCCCAGTGAGATGTGTGTCAACATGGAAGAGAGACAGAAAACGGGAGCAGTACAAATGCCCTAAAACAGAATCAGGAGACCTCAAGAAAGTCAGATTAGTTAAGGTACCAGAAAAATGACAATTAAGAAATGTTTACAGCCGGGCGTGGTGGCGCACGCTTGTAATCCCAGCATTCGGGAGGCTGAGACCGGAGGATCTGGGTTCGCGGCCAGCCTCAGCTACCTAGTGAGGCACTCCGCAACTTAGTGAGACTCGGTTTCAAAAAATAAAGAATAAAAATAGGGCTGGAGGTATAGCTCGGAGGTAGAATGCCCCTGAGTTCAATCCCCAGTACCACAAAAAAAAAAAAAAAAAAAAAGAAATGTTTACAATCAAAAAACAAGGCAATAGACTCAATGTCCACCAATGGGTATTGGTAGACACACAAGAGTGCTTAGATAGACAGATCTGTTGTCCTGGAAAAATATTCACAAGAAAGTGGAAGTCACCATATATGGCAGTTAAAGCTTGATCCTGTTTTTAAGAAGCATGTGAATTCTGCAGGGGAAAAATACAAATGCTCAGGTCAAAGCATTCCAAGTATGAAATCTCAGCTCTGATGATGACCAGCTCTGGCAACTCGGACAGGCTTTTGAAATTCTCTAAACCTGAGTTTCTTGGTGGCAGAGTTGTTGTAAAAATTTAATATATGCCTGGTACTTAGAATCCTTAACTAGTTAGCTACTATTATGTATAGCAGTCTGGAAAGGGGTATGTACAGAATGGTTATAGGAGCATTTCAAAGAACACATTTTCCTAATTTTGCGTATTCAAAGCCCCTGTGCTGGGGATGTAGCTTAGTGGTATAGTGTTTGCTTAGCATGCACAAGGCCCTCATGTTCCTCCAATGAACATGTGCTACCAAATGACTTCCTGATCTTCAGATATATGAAAGGGGCTATGGGTTTTGAGTCATTGGACTCTTAATTCCAAGACGAACAAGGAGGAAATACAAGGAGGTCAAGAGGGATGGAGGCATCAGCCAGGCATGGTGGAGCATACCTGTAACCCAGCATTTAGACGGCTGAGACAGGGAGATTGCAGGTTTGAGGACAGCCGCAGCAACTTAGTGAGACTTTCAGCAGGGATGAGGGTTTAGCTGAGAGGTAGAATGCCACTAGGTTCAATCTCTAGTACCACAAAAATAAAAAGAGGTAGAAGCCAGGCATGGTGGCGCACGCTTGTAATACCAGTACTTGGGAGGCTAAGACAGGAGGATCACAGGTTCACGACAAGTCTCAGCTACTTAGTGAGACCCTCCTCAATTTAGTGAGACCCTGTTTCCAAATAAAGAATAAAATAGGGCTGGGAGCCAGGCGTGGTGGCGCATGCTTGTAATCCCGGTACTTGAGAGGCTGAGACAGGAGGATCCAGGTTCGCGGCCAGCCTCAGCTACTTAGTGAGGCTCTCTGCAACTTAGTGAGACCCTGTTTCAAAAATAAAGAATAAGCCGGGTGTGGTGGTGCACGCTTGTAATCCCAGCATTTGGGAGGCTGAGACTGGAGGATCCGGGTTCGCAGCCAGCCTCAGCTACCTAGTGAGGCACTCTGCAACTTAGTGAGACCCTGTTTCAAAAGAAAAGAATAAGCCAGGCGTGGTGGCGCATGCTTGTAATCCCAGCATTCGGGAGGCTGAGACCAGAGGATCTGGGTTCGCGGCCAGCCTCAGCTACCTAGTGAAGCACTTCGCAACTTAGTGAGACTCGGTTTCAAAATAAAGAATAAAAAATAGGGCTGGGGGTATAGTTCAGAGGTGGAATGCCCCTGAGTTCAATCCCCAGTACTGAAAAAAAAATAAAAAAATAAAAAATAAAAGGCCTGTCTAATACAAATAGTATTAAAGTCCTTACTGGTCTCAACTAGAACTAAAATGAACCACATAAGAGCTCACACACACAGAGATGAGGATACTGAGGCTAGGAGGTACAGGTTCCTTATCCAAAGCCACACAGCTCCTAACATGAGTGTGGGAATGCAAGGCTCCTAGCTTCTGATTCCTATGCCACTGCCCTAACCAGTGCAGATACCTTGACCACGTGAAGGTGTGTGCTGTCAAGAATGAAGGTTTGCCGGGCGTGGTGGCGCACGCTTGTAATCCCAGCATTCGGGAGGCTGAGACCGGAGGATCCGGGTTCGCGGCCAGACTCAGCTACCTAGTGAGACACTCCGCAACTTAGTGAGACTCGGTTTCAAAATAAAGAATAAAAAAGAGGCCTGGGGGTGTAGCTCGGAGGTAGAATGCTCCTGAGTTCCATCCCCAGTACCGCAAAAAAAAAAAAAAAAGAATGAAGGTTTGCATGAGCCATTTGGAAAATCACTAAGATACATGGTTGGGTAATGGTTGGGTATAAAAGGTTAGTCAAAGCAGCATAAAATGAACAAACATGGCACTTGTAAGAAAAGTGTTATATACATGTAAAAATGATTTAAAAGTTCAGAAACATCCCTATTATTACCTGTAGCTATCTCTGGGAATGGGACCACAGGGGAGCTCACCTGACATTTCTTTATTATTTGAAACATGTTGGGGGGGGGGGCTTTGTTTATTTATACCTGTTTATGACCAGGTATAACTTTTATAATTGCAAAAAATAGCAATGACTTTGTTTCTTTAGGCATTTCCTGCAAGCCACTTATGGGTTGCATAGATATAAGATGTGGACAAAACAGTTGTGGCTAAGCCCACAAAAAAACAGAAGTTCCAGTTGGGTGTAATGACATATACCTCTAGTCCCAGCTACTTAGGGAGGATGAAACAAGAGGATCACTTGAGCCCAGAAGTTCAAGGCCAGCCTGGGCAATTCTCTAAAATATTTTTTTAAGTTCATTAGGGGCCACAGCCACCATCATAGTATCCGACCCTTAGACTAGGGGGGGAAGTATGTATTTTTAGCAAAGTTTGAGAATTACTAAATAAATCACTTGTGGGCAACTGGTGAACCCACACCCTTCCCTGAGATCATCTTGCCCTTTTCTAAGCAGATATCGAAGAAACCCAACCTCATGACTAGATGGATGGAGACACAGGGGGGTGCTGTAGACACAGCAAAGCAGCTGACATGCAGTTCACAATGTTCTCAAAGCTAAGATGGAGAGGGAAGATATGTATGGCTGCTTAAACAATCTGAAGAAATCAAATCAGTCATTCATTTGAAAGATTAGAGCCAGGTGTGGTGGTGCACGCCTGTAATCCCAGTACCTGGGAAGCTGAGAAAGGAGGATCACAGGTTCACACTCAGCCTCAGCAATTTAGTGAAGCCCTCTGCAACTTAGTGAGACCCTGTTTCAAAAATAAAAACAGGACTTGGGGTGTAGCTCAGAGGTAGAATGCCCCTGGGTTCAATCCCCAGTACCACACACACACACAAAAAAAATGGCTATTAGGTGAAACCTCACATGCATGTTAAATGAAAAGGTAACAGTGAAGTGGGGTAGGCCACCAATACAATAGATAAAGGATCAGGACCAAAACAGATTTCCAACAATGTACTCAAACCAAACTCCATTCTCCCACCTCTGTGCATCACTTTGGGAATATTGTACGGTATGAGGACTGCCTTTATTTAACTGACACTTGGGTTAGAAAGGAAATTGCAAACTGTTCTATATCCTGTTTTGGTGTTAATATCTGATGCTTTGCATTTGTCAAAAAACTCATAGATGTAGCTCAGTGGTAAAGTTCTTGCCTAGCATGAGCAGGGCCCTGGGTTGGATCCCTAGTACTAAAAAAAAAAAAAATTATAGAACTGTATTCCACAAATGGTGAATTTTACTACTGTCATGTGCCATAAGACGTTTCGGTCCATGATGGACCACATATATGATGGAGATCCCCTACAGTGAACACATAGCTGAAAAAGAGGCAAGAGAAAAGGAAACAGCAAAAGAAAAAGAAGAATCCCCAAGAAAATTCACAGTGAAGGTTTTAGTAGAAGCTTTTGGAGTCCTCAACAAGCTTTTTAAAATTTTGAAAACAAGCCAGGCATGGTGGTGCATGCTTGTAATCCCAGTACTTGGGAGGCCAAGATAAGGAGGATCACAGGTTCAAGGACAGCCTCAGCAAGTAGTGAGACTCTCATCAACCTAGTAAGACCCTGTTCCCAAATAAGAAATAAAATCGGGCTGGGGGTGTAGCTCGAAGGTAGAATGCCTCTGGATTCAATCCCCAGGACCACAAAAAAAAATTAATTCAAATGTTGAAAGCATGAGGCTAGGGGTGTAACTCAGTACAATTGCCTAGCACATTGAAGCCCTGAGTTTCATCGCCAGCACTGAAAAAAGAAAAAGTAGGAAAACACAAACCCCCAACCCCCAAAGGTTTTCATTTATAGAGAGGAATAAGCTGAGTATGGTGGTGCAAGCCTACAGTTCCAGTTACTTAGGAGGCTGAAACAGAGGATTGCAGGTTTGAGGCCAGCCTCAGCAATTAGCAAGGCCCTCAGCCACTTAGTGAGACCCTGTTTCAAAATACAAAATAAAATAGAGCTGGGAGTATAGCTCAGAGGTAGCACGTCCCTGGGTTCAATCCCCAGTACCACACACACACACACACAGTTTGGAATACTCACGGTGAATAATCTTATAAGCAAATCTATGATAAAAAACGAAACATCAAGCCAGGTGTAATGGTGCATGCCAATAATCCCAGTTACCTGGGAGGCTGAGACAGGAAAATCATTATAGGTCTATGGCCAGACTCAGCAACTTAGCAAGACCCTGTTTCAAAATACAAAATAAAAGCCAGGCATGGTGGCACACACTTGTAATCCCAGCATTTGGGAGGCTGAGACCAGAGGATCTGGGTTCGCGGCCAGCCTCAGCTACCTAGTGAAGCACTCCGCAACTCAGTGAGACCGTTTCAAAATAAAGAATATAAAATAGGGCTGGGGGTATAACTCAGAGGTAGAATGCCCCTGAGTTCAATCCCCAGTACCAGAAAAAAAAAAGATACAAAATAAAACAGGGCTGAAGGTATAGCTTGGAGGTAGAATACCCCTGGGTCCAATCCCCAGTATCACAAAATTTTAAAAAATGAAACATCAAGCAAATCACAATGGACATATTTCTAAAAGGAGGGACACTTCCTTGAGAAGACCCTCAGGAATATCCTTTAGGAGGCATTCCAGAAAAAGGTCTCATCATAGGAGGTGACAGCTCTATGCATGTTACTGTCCCTGAAGATCTTCCAGGGGACAAGATGTAAAGGTGGGAGATAGTGATACTGACGATCCGGACCTGGTATAGCCTAGGCTAATTTATACGTTATGTCTATTTTTTTTTTGCGGTACTGGGGATTGAACTCAGGGGCATTCTACCTCCGAGCTACACCCCCAGCCCCTTTTTATTCTTTATTTTGAAACAGAGTCTCACTGAGTTGCGGAGTGCCTCACTAGGTAGCTGAGGCTGGCCGCGAACCCGGATCCTCCAGTCTCAGCCTCCCGAATGCTGGGATTACAAGCGTGCGCCACCACGCCCGGCTCGTTATATCTATTTTTAATAAAAAGTAAAATAATAATTTTAAAAAGGGAGAGCCAGGCGTGGTGGCGCATGCTTGTAATCCCAGCATTTGCGAGGCTGAGACCGGAGGATCCAGGTGTGTGGCCAGCCTCAGCTACTTAGTGAGGCACTCCGTAACTTAGTGAGACCCTGTTTCAAAATAAAGAATAAAAAAATAGGGCTGGGGGTGTAGCTCAGAGGTAGAATGCCCCTGAGTTCAATCCCCAGTACCGCAAATAAAATAAAATAAAATAAAAAAGGGAAAAGCTTGTTAAGGATATAAACCAGGCGTGGTGGCGCACACTTAAAATCCCAGTACTTGGGAGGCTGAAATAGGAGGATCGCAGGCTCACAGCCAGCCTCAGCTACTTAGTGAGGAGCTCTGCAACTTAGTGAGACTGTTTCAAAATAAAGAATAAAAAATAGGGCTGGGGGTGTAGCTCAGAGGTAGAATGCCCCTGAGTTCAATCCCTGGTACCACACACACACACACAAAAATAAAGAATATAAAGAAAATATTCTTGCACAGCATACAGTAGGTTTGTGGTTTACCCCATGTTATTACAAACAAGTAAAAAAAAAAAGCTAATATTAAGATGTTTATGAAATAAAAAATTGCATTAAGTTTTTTGTGTGTGTGTGTGTGGTACTGGGGATTAAACCCAGGGATATTCTACCACAGAGCTACATCTCCAGCCCTTTTTAAATTTTGAAACAGGGTCTAAGTTACTACACACTGGCCTGGAAGCTACAATCCTCCTGTCTCAGCCTCCCAACTACTGGGATTACAGGCATGCGCCACCAGGCCCAGCAAGGAAAGTATCTTTTATAAACTTAGTGTAGCCTAAGTGTGCAGTGTTTATAAAGACTACAGTCATATACAATGCCTTTAAATCTTCACATTCACTCATGCACTCACTCACAAGCTAACCCAGAACAATTACCAGTCCTCCTAGCTCCATTTATGGTAAATGTCTCACACAGGTTAACTAGTTTTTATCATTCTTACCTTTTCTAATCAACGTTATGTTTCTGGGGTTTTGTTGTTATTTGTGAACCCAGAGCCTCACATATGCTAGGCAAGCACTCTACCACTAAGCTACACCCCCAGCCCTATACCCTTCTTCCCTTCCTCCCTCCCTCCCTCTCTCTTTCTTTCTTTCTTATTTTTGTGGTATTGGGGATTGAACCCAGGGGCCTTCTACCTCTGAGCTACACCCCTAGCCCTATTTTTTATTCTTTATTTTGAAACAGGGTCTCACTAAGTTGCGGAGGGCCTAAGTAGCTGAAGCTGACCGTGAACCTGGATCCTCCTGTCTCAGCCTCCCAAGTACTGGGATTACAAGAGTGCACCACCATGCCCGAACCCCTTTGTATATTTAGACACACAAATACTTACCATTTTGTTATAGTTGTCTACAGTATTCAGTACAGTAGCATGCTATACACATTTGTAGCCTAGGAGCAATAGGCTATCCCACTTATCCTATGTGTGTGGTACGAAGCATGTAAGTGATGTAAATATGCTCTATGGTATTACCATGATGACACTGCCTAATATATGACACATTTCTCAGAACATGGCCCAGTCATTAAGTGATACATGAGTGTATCCCAACATAAAAAAGACCAACTGCAAGCTGGATGTGGTGGCTCACGCTTGTAATCCCAGTACTTGGGAGGCTGAGACAAGAAAATCGCAGGTTCAAGGCCAACCTCTGCAACTTGTGAGGCCCCCCGAAACTTAGTGAGACCCTGTTTCAAAATAAGGAATAAAAAATAGGGCTAGGGGTATAGCTCAGAGGCAGAATGCCCCTGGGTTCCATCCCCAGTAGCCCCTCCCCCCCAAAAAAAGACCAACTGCAACCCGATGGATATTGACAGAGGGAACTGCACTGGGCACATGCCCATTCTCCTGGTAGCCTGGCCACCCCAAAGCCACAGAAGAGAGGTAACCAACATTCCCTAGAATGGTCAGATCTACCTGTAATGCCTGACTTGGAGGTGTCCTTCTAGAACAGAATTAGGAGAGTAAAGAACCTAGAAGCTATAGTCTGTGGGAAGCACTAATGTATCTGCTACTGTTATTATGATGCTTCTAAAACAGCAATTTGTAGCTTGCTGGCAACTCTCAAAAGGTGGGACCCCCAAACATAGCCCCTCAGGTAGCATGTGACTGACAGCAAGCCTTGTAGGGCTGGCACTTCCCTCCTGGTGGCCCTGGCCTCCAGTGAGGGGCACTAATTGCCCATCGACTCTTTACTTTTATTTTGCAGTGCTGGGGATCTAACCACCACTTTTTACTTTTATTATTATTTTTTTTTGGCAATGTTAGGGGTCTAGCCATGCATGGTAAGTAGGTGCTCTGCCACTGAGGTACAACTCCCAGCCCTCCCTATCAGCTTTTACTACTAACTCATACTGAGCTACAACAAGCCCCACTCCCCAAGTCTGAGTTCCTATTTAGCCCAGTCTTTGCTGCCCTTGATGAACCTACATGCACATTTATAAAGGTCTCTCCATTAAAAAGTCTTCTCGAAGCTGGGTGTGGTGGCGCATGCTTGTAATCCCAGCATTTGGGAGGCTGAGACTGGAGGATGAGGGTTCGTGGCCAGCCTCAGCTGCTTAGTGAGGCCCTCTGCAACTTAGTGAGACCCAGTTTCAAAATAAAGAATAAAAAAATAGGGCAGAGGGTGTAGCTCGGAGGTAGAATGCCCCCAGGTTCCATCCCCCCTACCGTAAAGAAAAAAAAAAGGTTATCTCAAAGAATCCCAATCAGCAAGCCCAGCTAGACAGCTGAGGATTCTGAAAGGTTGCTAAAATGGTAAAGAGATAGAAAAATAAAATAGTAATAATAATAAAGATGTTTGCTTTTTCCAGCTCCACATCCCACACTTTCCAACTTGGATCCAGAGAACCCAAGATCATCTGAGCTACTGAGGCTCACTTCTGAAAAGCTAAATACTGGACAAGTAACCATCTAAATGCCTAGTAAAGTGGGACACACCAGGGGTTTAGAGGGCAAGAATTCCATAGGCAGTCTTGTGTCTTTGGGTACAAAGCCAGGTAGGAAATTATCATTTGTAAGCCTGGTCTAAGAATCTACAGTCACCTGGTACTATGATGACCTGAAGGTCCCTCAAATTCGTGTGTTTCATGGCCATTGTAGTGGCATTAAGAGGTAAGGCCTGCTGGGCGTGGTGGCACACACTTGTAATCCCAGCATTTGGGAGGCTGAGACCAGAGAATCTGGGTTCGCGGCCAGCCTCAGCTACCTAGTGAGGCATTCCGCAACTTAGTGAGACATGGTTTCAAAATAAAGAATAAAAAATAGGGCTGGGGGTATAGCTCGGAGGTAGAATGCCCCTGAGTTCAATCCCCAGTACCGAAAAAAAAAAAAGAGGTAAGGCCTATTGGAGAGTGATTAAGTCTTGAAGTCTCTGCCATTATAAATAGATTAGTGTCTCATAAAGGTTTGGAAGGAACCAGCTTAGGCTTCTTTTATCCTTCTGCCATGTGAGGACAATGTTCTTTCCCTTCCAGAGGTTGCAGCAATAAGGCACCATGTTAGAACTAGAGAGCAGCCCTCACTAGACATCAAACCTGCCAGTGCCTTGATCTTGAACTTTACAGCCTCCAGAACTGTGAGAAATAAGTTTCTGATGTTTATGATTTACTGACTCTCAGGTATTTTGCTACAGCAGCACAAATGGATTAAGACACTTGGCTTCTTAGCCCTGAGCCACACAGCCAACACCTTTCTAATTCATTTGCCTTTAATCTGAGCTTCCATCTTCTGTCAGTACCCGTCAATCAGAATCTAATAGGTGCTTTCTACTGGTCTGGTCTTACACAACTAGCCACCTTCCTGGCCCTGGTCAAAGTTCTCAGCCTTGCAAACAAAACACCAGAAATACTCAGGTCACCACGGAGTACAACACGCTCTCGACATAGGTTTATACCTGGAAGGGCCCTGGGGACAGGGTCAGTCTCAGTCCCGTCATGCCATTTCTGCCCACTGTACTCAGGTCAAGGGCTTTCCCATACACAAAAGGCCTCTAGTCAGTCAGTCCCTTATGAGCTGGGCTTCATAGGTCTTCTCCCAGGGAAAAGCATCTTGTCATTTATTTCAATGTATATGCAAACAAAGCACGAGATGGTAATACAACTGCCCTAGAGAACATGGAGTGAGTTCAGGTCTTATGGCATTCAGTCAGCCCCCTCACACTCTCCATACTGACTCTATAGGTAGGGGGAAACTGTGTGGCATCCCAGACACAAACAGGGCCGATGGGTCTAGGCCAAGTCCATGTAGCTCCATTACCCAGGCTAGCTCAGGGTTCCATTCACAGCCCCTGGCCCTCCCTACTCACAAGGACAGCAGCAAGGAAAAGCCAGCAATGTAGAGATTCCTCTGGGCACGGAAAAGTTTCATGTGGAAGTGTTCCATGGCCCCGGGATTGTTCTGCAGGTTCACCTTTTCCGTCACATCGTCATACTTATGAATCTCGCGTACAGCATCTGGGGGTGGAGCAGAGAGGAGATAGAGGTATTTAGCTGCCACTTGGAAACAGGTAGCATGAGATTGGTGGCCTAAGTTCCCTCAAATTCATCTCCCCAATTAGTTCTATACACATACCCCTTGTGGCCTTATCGAAAGCTTTCTCCCTTAGACATTCTCTCTTGAGATTTTTCACCCATCAGTCCCTACCACATTCTCCCAGACTATGAGTTTGCTTTACACTTCAGGATGAAAGGTGGGGGTACTGCTGGCAATGGGGCAACTTCCTTTGCACAGCCTGTTCTCTCAAGTCAGGCTGCCAGCCACCCCCACTGGTAGCCAGGTGTCCTGTTGTGGAAATGCCTGCTCAGGAAGTATGAACTGTTTAGGAGTCCAGGGTTTTTGTTTGTTTGTGGTACTGGGCGGGGGCATTCTACCTCTGGAGCTACACCCCTAGCCCTATTTTTTTATTCTTTTTTTTTTTTTTTGCGGTACTGGGGATTGAACTCAGGGGCATTCTACCTCCGAGCTACACCCCTAGCCCTATTTTTTTTATTCTTTATTTTGAAACCGAGTCTCACTAAGTTGCGGAGTGCCTCACTAGGTAGCTGAGGCTGGCCGCGAACCCGGATCCTCCGGTCTCAGCCTCCCGAATGCTGGGATTACAAGCATGTGCCACCACGCCCAGCTTATTCTTTATTTTGAAACAGGGTCTCGCTAAGTTGCAGAGGGCCTCACTAAGTAGCTGAGGCTGGCCGCGAACCTGCAATCTTCCTGTCTCAGCCTCCCAAGTAGTGGGATTACAAGCATGCACAACCATGCCCAGCTAGGGTTTCTGTTCTTAAGCTTTACAATGGGCTTTAGTATATATTATCCTAATTAGAAAAGAACCTGTACTCATTAAAAGTTCTACCTTGAATGTGTATTTCTTTCCTAAATAAACGTATCAGTGTCTCTGAAAGAACAAAGTTTAGCTGGGTCTGGTGGCACATATCTGTAATCCCAGTACTCAGGAGGCCGAGACTGGAGGATCTCAGGTTTGAGGCCAGCCTCAACACCTTAGCAAGACCCTGTTTCAAAATAAAAAATAAAATAGCCCTGGGGGTATAGCTTGGAGGTAGAACACCCCTGGGTTCAATCCCCAGTACCACAAAAAAAGAAAAAAGTTCAAACAGTGGCACAAGCCTGCAATCTCAAGCTACTCAGATGGCTGAGGCAGGAGGATCATAAGTTCAAGGCCAGCGTGGGCAACTTAGTGAGACCCTATTTCAAAATAAAAATAATCAGCTGGGCATCATGGCATAGGCTTATAATCCCAATACTTGGGAGGCTGAGACCGGAGGATCTGGGTTCGCAGCCAGCCTTAACTACTTAGTGAGGCTCTCTGCAACTTAGTGAGACCCTGTTTCAAAACAAAAGAATAAAAAATAGGACTAGGGGTGTAGCTCAGGGGTAGAATGCCCCTGGGTTCAATACCCAGTACTGCAAAAATAATAACAACAACAACAACAATAAAGAGATAGGGATGTAGTTCAGTGGTAGAATGCTTGCCTAGCATGTGCAGGGTCCTGGGTTCAATTCCCAGTACTATACACAAAAAAAGTTAAAATATATCCAAAATGTGGAAAAAGAAGGAATCTCCTAGCCAGGCGTGGTGGCGCACGCTTGTAATCCCAGCATTCAGGAGGCTGAGACTGGAGGATCCCGGTTCGCGGCAGCCTCAGCTACCTAGTGAGGCACTCCGCAACTTAGGGAGACCCTGTTTCAAAATAAAGAATAAAAAATAGGGGAGCCGGGCGTGGTGGCGCACATTTGTAATCCCAGCATTTGGGAGGCTGAGACCGGAGGATCCGGGTTCGAGGCCAGCCTCAGCTACCTAGTGAGGCACTCAGCAACTTGGTGAGACCCTGTTTCAAAATAAAGAATAAAAAA
>PVLC010007233.1:0-22184 GCA_004027655.1 Graphiurus murinus | reverse complement strand
CTTAGTGAGACCCGGTTTCAAAATAAAGTAAAAAATAGGGCTGGGGGTATAGCTTGGAGGTAGAATGCCCCTGAGTTCAATCCCCAGTACCGCAAAAAAAATAAAAATAAATAAAAAAAAAATAAAGTCTTTGTGTAAGTCACATCACCCTATGCCATCTACTTTCTAACACATATCTATCTCTGAAAACTTTTGTGGTACAGGGTATTGAAACCGGAACTGTTCTACCTCCAAGCTACACCCCTGGCCCTGTTTTGTTTTCCATTTTGAAATAGAGTCTCAGCCTCCCAAGTACTGGTATTACAGGTGTGCACCACCACGCTCAGCTTCCAAAAAAGCTCTTAATGTTCCCCAGGTAAGAGGAGCATGGTATCTCTACCTGGAACTAGGGGTGTGGCTCTGGTAGAGTACTTGCCTAGCATGTGCAAGTCCCTGGGTTCCACCTCCAGTAACACACACACACAATCACTGTCTGGGTATCATTTGGTTAAATTTTGGTTTGGGACTGCTTGGTTTTCAAGCTGATTGTACATTACAAAAATCTGTCCTCTTTTCCTACTGTTTTTGTGTTAAATCTGTACCATGAAGTGAGCCTCTCAAATGCTGCCAGTAATGGTATAAACTAGTATAAGTATAAACTGGTATAACATACCTCTTAGAAAATATAAAATGCTCATACTGGCTCAGCATGGTGGATCACACCTATAATCCTATTACTTGGGAGGCTAAGACAGGAGGATCTCTGGTTCAAGGCCAGCCTCAGCAATTTAGCAAGACCCTGTTTCAAAATAAAAAGGGCTGGCTGGATATATAGCTTAGAGGTAGAATGCCCCTGGGTTCAATTCTCAGTACCAAAAGAAGAAAAAATCTCATACTCTCCAGTTCAGAAATTCTACCTCTATAAATTTAACCTACAGAGCCAGGTGTGGTGGCGCACACTTGTAATCCCAGCATTTAGGAGGCTGAGACCAGAGGATCCGGGTTCGCAGCCAGTCTCAGCTACCTAGTGAGGACCTACGCAACTTAGTGAGACCCAGTTTCAAAATAAAGAATAAAAAATAGGGCTGGGGGTATAGCTCGGAGGTAGAATACCCCTGAGTTCAATCCCAGCACCGCAAAAAAAAAAAAAATTAATCTACAGATTTATTCCACAATAAATGTACAATGATACAAACAAGGAAGCCTATAAAGTGAGAATCAAACTGTGGTGTAACCATATAAGGGAATACTATGTGATTTTTTTAAAACAAAGAGAATGGCTGGGCATGGTGGCGCACGCTTGTGATAGCCTGAGACAGGAGGATCACAGGTCCAAAGCCAGCCTTGGCAACTTAGCGAGGCTCTCAGCAACCCAGTGAGACCCTGGGGGATCCCAGGTCCAAAGCCAGCCTTGGCAACTTAGCGAGGCTCTCAGCAACCCAGTGAGACCCTGTTTCCAAATAAAAAATAAAATCAGAGCCGGACGTGGTGGCGCACGCTTGTAATCCCAGCATTCGGGAGGCTGAGACCGGAGGATCCGGGTTCGCGGCCAGCCTCAGCTACCTAGTGAGGCACTCCGCAACTTAGTGAGACCCAGTTTCAAAATAAAGTAAAATATAGGGCTGGGGGTATAGCTCGGATGTAGAACGCCAGAGTCCAATCCCCAGTACCAAAAAATAAAAAAAAAAATAAAATAAAATCAGGCTGGGGGTGTAGCTTGGAGGAGAATGCCTCTGGGTTTAATCTACAGTACCAAAAAAAAAAAAAAAAAAAAAAAGACATCTAAGGCACAGTAAGTGGAAAAAGCACAATCCAAAAGTATGTGTAGCTGGGCTGCGAGTGTAGTTCAGTGGCAGAGCACTTGCCTCGTATGTGCAAGGTCGTGGGTTTTATTCCTAACACTGCAAAAAAAAAAAAAAGTGTGTATATGATCCTAGCAACATGCATTTAGCACACAAAATGTTTTAGCATGCAACAAAGCATTCATACTTTGCCTGTGGGACACAAGGTTAAGGAAGACTTTAACACTTTCTATCTTCCGTTTCTACATTTTTCAAAGCAACTTATTATTTTTGTAATCAGAAAAACTAGATAAATATGATACCTTACTCTTGTCACCTGCACCCAGGAATCCTACCATCCTAAGGATCACCTTTGCTGAAGCCCAGAAGACTAGGGATAAGGGATATTGAGCACTACGAACCTAAGGCCCACAGCAGAACCTGGATCCCCCAGCTCAAGCCACAACTCTCTCCCTCATCATCTCCACTCTTTTAGTCAGGTCTGATCTAAGCCCCTTCAGTAATTGGGGCTGGCCAGGGCTATTGTTCTAGTTGGTCATGCCAATTACCTTTCACTAGTTTTGCTATTAACTAACCCTTCTATCTGTGGAAGATATGTAGACATCTCTAAATTTTGCTTAATATTAGGGTAGGACACAGTCAGTCATCATAGCCATATGGTTCTCTAGTACTCCCAAGCAGATCCTTGATTCCAGAAAAAGAATAAGGCAGCCAAGCATAGTGGCATACGCCTGTAACTTGGGAGGCTGAGACAGAAGGATCGCAGGTTCATGGCCAACCTCAGCAACTTAGTGAGGCCCTGTTTCAAAATAAAGAATAAAAAACAGGGCCAGGCGTGGTGGTGCACGCTTGTTATCCCAGTACTTGGGAGGCTGAGACCAGAGGATCTGGGTTCGTGGCCAGCCCTCTGCAACTTAGTGAGACCCTGTTTCAAAATAAAGAATAAAAAATAGGGCCAGGGGTATAGCTTGGAGGTAGAATGCCCCTGAGTTCAATCCCCAGCACTGCAAAAAAAAAAAAAAGTTTAAAAGCTTACCCATTTCTTCAGTCAGGCATGGTGGCACACGCTTGTAATCCCAGTACTTGGGAGGCTGAGACTAAAGGATCCAGGTTCGTGGCCAGCCTCAGCTACTTAGTGAGGCCCACTGCAACTTAGTGAGACCCTGTTTCAAATAAAGAATAAAAAAATCAGGCTGGGAGTGTAGCTCGGAGGTAGAATGCCCCTGGGTTCAGCCCCTAGTACACTACACTACACACACACACACACACACACACACACACACACACACACAGCCCCTAGTACACCATACACACACACACACGCTGGGGGTGTAGCTTGGAGATAGAATGTCCCTGGGTTCAATCTCCAGTTCCACAAAAATAAGTAAATATATACATACATACATACAAACAAATAAAAGAGGGCTGGGGCTATAGCTCAGAGGTAGGTTTGATCCCCAGTACCAAAACCCAACAAAATAAATAAGGCTTTGCCAACTACTGGGTTCTGCAGAGGGCCTCTCTGGCCCACTAAGTTGCAGTAGAAAATAGTAACATCTGTGGCTCTGATTTGAAGGGACAAGTCCCAAGGGAATAATCCCCAGCATGGTTCCCTCCCTTCCCCCAATTCTTGCCCTCTCCCCACACGAAAAGCAATCGCACACACTTCAAAATCTGTAGCCTGGATTTTTATGAATCTCACCTATGAAGATGATACACATATGGCTCAGAGGCTGCTTAGGGATTGAATCCTGATTAGAAAGAGCTGCTTCTTGGGGTTTCACCGAGTACTTTAAGAACAGTGAAGCCAGTTGGTGGCACATGCTTGTAATCCCAGTACTTGGGAGGCTGAGACAGGAGGATCGCAGGTTTGCAGTCAGCCTCAGGTATTTAGTGAGGCCCTCAACAACCTAGAGACTCTATTTCAAAATAAAGAATAAGCCGGTGTGGTGGCGCATGTTCATAATCCCAAGTACTTGGAAGGCTGAGACAGGAGGATGGCAGATTCAAAGTCAGCCTCAGCAGCCGGGCGTGTTGGCACACGCTTGTAATCCCAGCATTTGGGAGGCTGATACTGTAGGATCTGGGTTTGCAGCCAGCCTCAGCTACCTAGTGAGGCACTCCACAACTTAGTGAGACCCTGTTTCAAAATAAAGAATAAAAAATAGGACTGGGTATAGCTCAGAGGTAGAATGCCCCTGGGTTCAATCCCCAGTACCGAAAAAAAAAAAAAAAAGTCATCCTCAGCAACTTAGTGAGGCCCTCAGCAACTCAGCGAGACCCAAATAAAAAATAAAATAGGGCTGGGGGGTGTAGCCCAGAGGTAGAAGGCCCCTGGGTTCCATACCCAGTACCCTCCCTCCACACACACACAAAAGAATAAAAAATAGGGCTGGTGGTATAGCTCAGAAGTAGAATGCCCCTGGGTTCAATCCCCAGTTCTTAAAAAAAAAAAAAAACAGTTAAGTCCATGGGCAACTAGCACCTACCCTATTTGCCTGGGAACTAGTAGGTCACACCTGGCCTATTCAGAGACAGTCTTGCCTGAACAAATCCATCAGGAGGGAGAAATGCCCAATGGTGCAGGTAATGGGTGGGGCTCTGCACATTCCTATGACTCCCTGCAGCATTTCTCCAGGGTACTTGGGTGGAGCACTCCACAAGAAGCATCATAGCTCTGAGACAGGACTGTTCTATACAGCAGAGCTACGCAAATACTTTGGAATCCAAGCAGGACTATTGATCACCCACCAGAGCAAAACTACAAACATCTAACAGCCAGGTAAGAGCTTTCTTGATTCTTGTCTTCCAACAGTCTTACCACCACCTCGTGATAAAATGTCCCTCTTCCATCTTAACACAACCTGCCCCAGCCCCAACCCTGAGCCTACCCTTTAACTGGTTTATATTTCAAGCCCCTGCAGAGAAGTACAATGCTGGGTTTGTAGGATTACACAGCTAGAAAGGCCCAGAAAAAAACCTCATCTAGCCCAGATGCAGAGAGCTCTGGGATCTGGCCCCAAAAGGTGCTGCCAGATACCTGGGTCTCTCCCTTATACCACAGGACATGGCAGGGCTCTCTTTTCTGGCCAGGCTGTCTACTTGGTTGTGCAGTCCCTTGTTAAGGTCCCATTTCAAGCTTCAAGGAAGGAGACTATGCTGCTACCTAAATTGATTGGTGAGCAGCACTACTTAGATCAAGGTCATGGACCAATTAGCTGCTCTTGGCATAGCTTCTAGAACTACCCAAGGAGCCACCTTACAAACAGGAGGTAATCATCCTAAGGGCCCATAAAAGCCACTTGGTGTAAGCCCATGCTCACTGCTAGAGGCACCTCTCAAAGTGAAGGTCCTGCTAGCAGTCAACAGCACCCTCTTTGTAGATGAAGGGAGCCTCTTTCCCTGAAAGAAGACATGGAGCACTTAATCACTCTATCTCTGAGAAGTCTAAGCTGTTCTCTATACATCCAAAGTGGCACAAGGCTTTGCAGTAGGGGCCATAGTACAGGGTCCAGGTCAGGCAGCTGCCCCCAGCTCACTCACCAATGACCAGCAGCACAAGGATGACGATGAGAACTACAAAGAAGGTATTGCCATAGGACACTACCAATTCCACCAAGCGGGACTTGAAAATCTTCTGCCATCTGTGAAAAAGAAGACAAAAACCATAGGGGCTGAAGAAATAGCACATGCATCTGAGACCCGGGACTGAGAAAGGAAACCCAGCTTAACACGTTACTCCTGTGGCCAAAGAGCCCGCACAAAGTCAGCCTCAGCTGCTTGTAATTCTCCGATTTATGATGTCAGTTCATGAATGTTTAATAAACAGATGCTTATCCATGTATAATAACATGCAAAAGCCGGGTGTGGTGGCGCATGCTTGTAATCCCAGCATTTGGGAGGCTGAGACCGGAGGATCCAGGTTCTCGGCCAGCCTCAGCTACCTAGTGAGGCCCTCCGCAACTTAGTGAGAACCTGTTTCAAAATAAATAAAAAATAGGGCTGGCGGTATAGCTCAGAGGTAGAATGCCAGAGTTTAATCCCCAGTACCGCAAAATAAACAAACAAATAAATAAAATAGGGCTGGGGGAGCACCTCAGAGGTAGAACACCCCTGGGCTCAAACCTCAGTATCAATAAAAAACAAAAACACCCAGAATACCAATCTTAAAACACTGGCAATTTCTAGTAAGATGAAATTTACTTTTACTGTACTCCTTGTAGATTCTGTCTTCCTAAACCTTGGTTTGTCTTAACTTTCACCACCCTGGATTATTGTAAGACTTTCTTTCTGAGGTACTGAGGATCAAACCCAGGAATGCTCTACTGAGCTATACCCACAGCCCTTTTTTATTTTTTCTTTTGTGCTACTGGGGATTGAACCCAGAGGCATTCTACTTCTGAGTTATACCCCCAGTCCTTTTTATTTTGAAACAGGGTCTTGCTAGGTTGCTCAGACTAAGTTACTGAGGCTGGTCTTGAACCTGTGGTCCTCCCCCTGTCTCAGCCTCCCAAGTATTGGGATTACAGGCATGTGCCACCATACTCACCTTCCTTTTTGTTTTTTATTTTGTTTGTTTGTTTATTTTTTGCGGTACTGGGGATTGAACTCAGGGGCGTTCTATCTCCGAGCTATACCTCCAGCCCTATTTTTTATTCTTTATTTTGAAACCGAGTCTCACTAAGTTGCGGAGTGCCTCACTAGGTAGCTGAGGCTGGCCTCGAACCCGGATCCTCCGGTCTCAGCCTCCCGAATGCTGGGATTACAAAGTGTGCGCCACCACGCCCGGCTCCCTTTTTGTTTTTAGTGCATGTATGTGTGTGTGGGAGGGTGGTACTGGGGATTAAACCCAAAGGCATTTTACCTCCAAGTTAGACCCCCAGATGTTTTTGTTTTTGCTTTGTAGTGCTGGGGATTAAACCCAGGGGCATTCTACCTCTGAGCTACACCCCCAGCCCTACTTTATTTATTTGGAAACAGGGCCTCACTATATTGCAGAGGCTGGTCTCAAATCTGCGATCCTGTCTCAGCCTCCCAAGTATTGGGATTAAAGGTGTGTGTCACACCTGGCTCACCCTGGATTATTACCAGACCACCTTCCCATCATTTCCATCCATAAATACTTCAGAATGTGGTTCTCAAGGAAGAGCCTTCAGAAGTGTTTACATATTAAAATCAGCAAGGCACCCTCATTATCAGAAACAGAGACTGAAAGCCCAATTTTTACATTTTTTTTTTAAAGCCTACAGCACCCAGTATTCCCAGGCGGTCTCCCATCCAAGTACTAACCAGGCCCCACCCTGCTTAGCTTCCAAGATCAGACGAGATCGGGCGCGTTCAGGATGGTATGGCCGTAGACAATTTTTACATTTTTCAAACAGTTGGTTAGAATTGGGGGCCCACACCAGGTGTGGTGGAGCATGCCTGTAATCCCAGTACTTGGGAGGCTGAGGCAGGGTTCATAGCCAGCCTCAACAACTTAGTGAGGGTCTTCAACAACTTAATGAAGCCGGGTGTGGTGGCACACACTTGTAATCCCAGCATTTGGGAGGCTGAGACCAGAGGATCCGGGTTCGCGGCCAGCCTCAGCTACCTAGTGAGGCACTCTGCAACTTAGTGAGACCGTTTCAAAATAAATTTAAAAAATAAGACTTGGGCTGTAGCTCGGAGGTAGAATGCCCCCAGGTTCCATGCCCAGTACCGCAAAAAGAAAGAAAAAAAAATAGGGCTGGGGGTATAGCTCGGAGGTAGAATGCCCCTGAGTTCAATTTCCAGTACCACACACACACACAAAAAAAACTTAATGAGACCACTTCAAAGCTAAAAAATAAAATCAGTCTGGGGGTATAGCTCAGAGGGAGAATACCTCTGGATTGAATCCCCAGTACCACAAAAAAAAAAAAAAAAAATTGAGGGCCCAACAAAGTTCTGACTTGACATTTGTTTTCTAAGCATCTTAAGTCTTATTCTATCAGTTTCCCCTTCCTCTTCCCTTTTTTATGGTGTGTGTGGGGGTGCAGGGGGGATGCTGGGAATTAAACCCATGGCCCCACACATTAAGCAAATTCTCTACCACTGAGCCACATCCCCAGCCTTTTGGAGAGAGGGTCTAAGTTGCCCCAGTTGGCCTCGAACTTGTGATCCTCCTGACTTAGCCTCCTGAGTAGCTGGGATTATAGGAATATACTACCACACTTGGCTTCATTCTCCCTATTTTCTTTTTCAATTTATTTTGTAGGAACTAGGTTGTCCTATAAAGCTTCCTAGATTGCAGTTCCATGGGGCCCTCTGTCCCTGCATTTCCTCTCAATTATATGCATATTTGGTTTTGGCAAAAATACTCCTTTTTTTGGCAGTGTTGCATTTTCCCTATGGCATCACTTCAAAGGCCTGTAGTTTGGATTTTTGTTTTTTTTTTTTTTGTGGTACTGGGGATTGAACTCAGGGGCATTCTACTTCCGAGCTACACCCCCAGTCCTATTTTCTATTCTTTATCTTGAAACTGAATCCCACTAAGTTATGGAGTGCCTAAGTAGCTGAGGCTGGCCGCGAACCCAGATCCATCAGTCTCAGCCTCCCAAGTACTGGGATTACAAGTGTGCACCACCATGCCCAGCTTGTAGTTTTCATTTAAAAAGTTTCAAGCCGGGCGTGGTGGCGCACGCTTGTAATCCCAGCATTCGGGAGGCTGAGACCGGAGGATCCGGGTTCGCGGTCAACCTCAGCTACCTAGTGAGGCACTCCGCAACTCAGTGAGACTCGGTTTCAAAATAAAGAATAAAAAATAGGGCTGAGGGTGTAGCTCGGAGGTAGAGCGCCCCTGAGTTCAATCCCCTGTACCGCAAAAAAAATTTAAAAAAATAAAAATAAAAAGTTTCAAAAACTATCTGTGGAGCTGGGCACAGGGGAACATACCTATAATCCTAGTACTTGGGAAGCTGAGATAGAAGGATTGTAGGTTTGAGGCAAGCCTTGGCAACTAAGCAACACCCTGTCTCAAATGTAAAAAAGCTGGAGATGTAGCTTGGAGGTAGAATGCCCCTGGGTTCAATCTCCAGTACTGTGTGTATGGGGGGAGGGGGTAGCCTAATTTTATTGGTAACATTCTAAGTAGGGATAATGTGTCCATGTATCATGTATAATTAAAAATTAATTCCCAATTAACTTTTAACAGTTCCTCTGGTTCATTAAAAGAGAATATGGCTTCATCTTTCATAGGCTGAGTAATGCTCATAAGGCTACTGCGCAATGCCAATGAGGCTAGTTAGAAGGACAGAAGTCAGCAAATCAGCAACAATGTGACCCAGTGGTTCAAGTGTTCCAGATCCCACACAGCCATCCCCCGCACCCACGGGGCCCAAGGGTAGACAAGAAGGCATCGGTTCCCAAACTTGAAATAGATCTTCTTCCTTTTGGGGCATTCTGAAGACCATAAGACAGGGTACACAGGAAAAGAACTCAGCAAGATGTGACAAAGCAAAACGGTGTGCAGGGTTAGCAATAAAAAACATACCCCTGCCACCCCCACCCCAAACAGGTTCTACCTGTTTCCATCTGGCCCCATTTCCAGGGCCCACCAATTCTGCACATACACAAGCTACAGGGCTAGATGACAGGCGACCTCCTGCTTGCTTTGCTTGCTTGCTCCACAGGCCATACCTTTTGGGAGAAATGAAGGGAATGCAGAGAAGCAACACAGCAAAGACCTCTGCATAGAGGAAGGTGGCCACTGCAGTCCACTGCAGACTCATCCTGTGGCTAGCAGGTTTCCAACAGAGATGTGAACTTGTTTCCTGGCAGGATACAGAGGGAACAGGAGAAGCCATGAGAACTGGGCAGCCTTTGACACCCAGTTCAAGTACTCGGAAAGGTTTGCTACTCTTCACCCTGGACCCCAGCACTTTGCTTCTGAGCCTCTGAAGCACCAGCTTAACTAGGGCTCAACTACTTGGCCAATGGTGTTCACGAGCTGACAAACTTCCATTTGCTAGGATAGTTACTTGTCCTCCAGCATGTGTTAACATGTCCAGAGCCACCTTTGTTGAGGATTCCTTTCCCTGAGGAGTCCAAGGGACTCCTTAGGCCTGATTAAGAAAAAAAAAATTTTTTTTTTCGGTACTGGGGATTGAATCCAGGGGCATTCTACCTCCGAGCTATACCCCCAGCCCTATTTTTTATTCTTTATTTTGAAACAGGGTCTCACTAATTTGCAGAGGGCCTCACTAGGTAGCTGAGTCTGGAAAATATTTTTAATAGTACCCGAGTAGGAGGAAGTCCCCAGCACCCAAGCTCCCTTCCCAGGCCAGCGGTACTCCACTGCAGGGGCTGGGCGTTTTTCGAATCCCTGTTACAAGGCGACCCCCCAGGACCGCAGTGTTTCAGTAACTGCACCTTTTCCAAAGGCGACCGCCGCCCACGCCCCCGCGGAAACCAGAAGGCCCAGCCCACCCGCAGAGAAAAATCAGCAGCCGCTATAAAAGCTTTCGGACTGCTCCTGCCTCGGATGAGGCCACGAGGTGCCTCGAAGAGGCCAGCAAGAGCGACTCCTAGAGGGCAAGAGTTGTGGCCAAGTGCGAACGCAGGTCTCAACTGAACACCCCGAGGTCTCGTCCAGAGAAAGTTCTAGAAGCAAATCTCCTCGGAAGCCGGAGGAACCCTCCCAACAGCCCCCAATGGGTCACAAGGCCACCCAGCTCGAGAGTCGCCCGCGGGGCGCCAAAGGACTCCCGAGTGGCCCCCGACTCGGCAAACCTTCCCCAAGGCCCACTCCCGGAGCTCCTCTGGGTGGGGCCCCGCCACCGCTCCCCGCCCCGGCGCCCCGATTTTCCTCAACTCGGCCCTCTCCAGTACTCCGGGTCGGTCCTGGGCCCCGAGATTCCCCAGACCCCCGGTCTCTTCATGCTGCTCGCCCCTCTCCCTCGTCGAGGGGCTAGAGGAGCCTTGACGGCCCCGGAGCCCAGCGGGGGACACGGACCCCGCTCACCGAGTTTCTCACACGACACGGCGCACGCCCCGCCGCCGTCACCAAACTCTCACCACAGCCCCAGCCCCGCCCCTTTGCCCGGGACCGGAAACCGGAAGTACTGTTGGGCCCCGCCCACAAGTCCTCGCGAGGCCCCCGGAGGCTCCGCCCACAGGCGCTTCCCGCGCCCGCCCCCCAGCCGAGAGCCTGTAGCCCAGGGCTCGAGAGGAAGCAATGCCTCGCGGCTGGCGGCGGCGCCTCCGGCGCTCCGGATACGCAGGGGGCGGGGCGGGGCCGGCGGGGCGGGGCGGGGCCTTGGCGGGAAGGCGAGGGCCGCTTCTCTAGCCTGCCGGCTGGTCCCTCGTCTCTGTGGCAGGGAGGGGGCGGGGCCCAGCCAGGGAGAGAGGACGGGGTGGGGCGCCCCGCTCCTGGACTCCGCCTTCCGTTCCTCCTCCGCCTCCACCCCTTCCCCCCGGTTTGCCCCTAGGGAGGGGTGGGTGGGGATTCTGGGCTGGTGGCGGAGTCACTGTCGCTTAGGCAAGGCTGCAGAGCGGACGGACGGACGCACCCGTGCCCCGGGGAGGGGCTCCACCGGGGGAGGAGGAGGGGAAGAGACACCCTCTCTGCCCAAGACCTCTAGAGGCTCTGACCTCCAGGGCCAGGGAACTGAGAAGAGAGGGAAGCCCAGTTCCTCCACCTGGGCTGCCTGAAGAGGCCGCGACCCTGGAGGGCCTTGAGCACCCCCGCACCAGGGGCCCAGGCGCCACCCCGGGGCCTAGAGCGACAGTCTCAAGGACCACTGCAAGGTTTCCAGTTGCCTAGACATCGAGCCCGTGGTCAGAACAGCCCTTCAGCACCTGCCTCAACTGCTGCCTCAGGCACTAGTCCCAGCCCCAAGGTGACATGCCGGTGCTCTCCACCCCACGGCCCTCTCGGGTGACCACGCTGAAGCGCACAGCTGTGGTCCTAGCCCTCACAGCCTACGGAGTCCACAAAATCTACCCTCTGGTGCGGCAGTGCCTGGCCCCAACTAGGGGCCCTCAGGTGCCGGCCGGGGATCCCGCACAGGAGGCCCTGGGGACCCCAGCGGCCAAGGCTGGCATGAACCGGGTATTCCTGCAGCGTCTCCTGGTGCTCCTGCGCCTGCTGTTCCCCCGAGTCCTGTGTCGGGAGACGGGGCTGCTGGCCCTGCACTCTGCTGCCCTGGTGAGCCGGACTTTCCTGTCAGTGTATGTGGCCCGCCTGGACGGCCGTCTTGCTCGCTGCATTGTTCGCAAGGACCCACGGGCCTTCAGCTGGCAGCTGCTACAGTGGATCCTCATCGCCCTTCCTGCCACCTTCATCAACAGTGCCATCCGCTACCTGGAGGGCCAGCTGGCCCTGTCTTTCCGCAGCCGTCTGGTGGCCCATGCCTACAGCCTCTACTTTTCCCAGCAGACCTACTACCGCGTGAGCAACATGGACGGGCGACTTCGAAACCCTGACCAGTCTCTGACAGAGGATGTAGTGGCCTTTGCTGCCTCTGTGGCTCACCTCTACTCCAACTTGACCAAGCCGCTCCTGGACGTGGCTGTGACCTCCTACACCCTGCTTCGAGCAGCCCGCTCCCGGGGAGCTGGTACAGCCTGGCCCTCAGCCATTGCTGGCCTCGTGGTATTCCTCACGGCCAATGTGCTGCGGGCCTTCTCGCCCAAGTTTGGGGAGCTGGTTGCAGAGGAGGCTCGGCGGAAGGGGGAGCTGCGCTACATGCACTCTCGAGTAGTGGCCAACTCAGAGGAAATTGCCTTCTATGGGGGCCATGAGGTGGGGCAGGTTGGGGCACTGCGCGGTATAGGTATAGGAGAGCATGTGGCTGGGAGACCCAGGGGCAGGCAGCTGTGAGTGGTGGAGAAAGCCCAGGGCCAGCTGGGGCTGATGCTAAAAGTATGCGTAGGCTACTGGAGGGGGTCTGGGGGTGGGCTGGGCTTTGAGTGACTTTGATCCTAGGTGCAGAAATGGGGAAGCAGGATGGCTTGGGGTGAGGACTGCCCTGTGCTGGCTGCCTACACACTCCCAGCCACATCTGCTTCCTTGCCTTGCCTGACTCCTCATGCGTGGTTGTCTTGGACATGGAGTTGCGGAACCTAGCGGTTTGAAACACTAGCATTCTGGCTCACCCCACCTCTGCAACCAGCCAGGAGGAGACTCCTGCCTTCTGGGAGCAGGAGATGGCAGGACGCAGCCTGCTAGTCAGCCTCTCCTGCGTCCCTGGGCCCTTTGAAGGCTGGCGTCCAGCAGAGCTGGCCAGCTGGGCAGGCGGGCATTATGAGCATGACTCAGCCCAAGCGTAGGTTAACGAGCAGCGCCCAGCTCAGCGGCTGGAGCAGTGGCAGCAGCGCTCAGGGTCAAAGCCCGGGGGTCTGCCAAGCTACAGACCGGCTTAGCCGCTTCCCCGCAGCTCCGGGTCAGGGATGCCTGGTCCCTGCTGCCACTGCGGCAGGACACACTTCCTTTCCCTAGCGTGGCCGCCCTTCCGCCTGGGTCCCAGGCACAGGGCTCCCTGGTGGACCCGGGCCTGGCTGGGCAGGCGCTGGGAAAGGTTACTCCAGGCCAATTTTCCCTTTATCTCACTAGAGCCCCTCCCCTTCCTCGTGCCTGGCTTTGCAGCTGCCTCAGGCCCTGCTCTCTGAAACTCCGGTTTCTGTTCCCCTAATGCTTGGGGAGGAGGGGCGCAATGGCATCTATTGCTAAAGGCTGATGTGTGTTCCTGGGTCCAGTGGCCTCTTTCCCCAGGACCTTGTCTCATTGGCTGCCCATCAAGCAGAGAAGCAGGCTTGTCCCTGATTTTTTAAAAGGGCTTCTCCCTGAACTCCACAGTGGGGAGGAACATCCCAAGTGGGGCCAGGTCTCAATTTAGGAGAAAAAGTGACTAGCCTGCAGCAGTAGCCTTCCTCCTGCTCTCCTCTTCTCCCTCATGCTGGGCTGCAGGGCATTGGCAGGCGGCCGTGGCCTTGGGTGAGGCACTTGGCACATTACCCCGCAGCTACATCGGCAGCCGTGGCTGGCACTCCTGCCAGCTCCCAGCAGGAGCCTGGATTATCAGGGTGCTCTGGGGAGGTGTGCTTACTTCAGGAACTAGAAATTGGGCCTGAGAAAAGCTGAGCTATGCGAGCAGACCCGGCTACCAGGGGGGCAGAAGAGAGAGCACTAGTTCTTTGAAGGACTTCCTTTGGCCTAGCTTCAGGAAGTAGGACATTCGCCAAGAGAGTTCATTTGCCAGAGTGAAGGGACCCCATGTGCATCCATGGCCTGTCTGTTTAGGCCTCAGCTGGAATGTTGTGTGGGGTAACAGGCCCCCATAATGGGGCTGATTTCCCTTGCTGTGCAGGTATGTGGCCCACAGGGCACAGGCCTAGGCTGAGATCAACAGGTTGGGGCAGAAGCGATGGACTTGCTGGTGGGTGAACAGCGAGTATTATCTTCTTCCTGGGGTTTCAGTGGGGCTGCTTATTTAAGTACACATACAAGCACACAGCCTCTTGCTTGAGAACAAAGTAAAGCTTTCTTGATAAGTCAATGCATCTTTTGTAAGAATCTGGTTCTTCTAACAGACCTGTCAGTGTGGTCCACATTCCTGCACTGCATGCTACCTCCAGGTGGTGTGAGTTTGGGCAGAGCTCTTTGTCTCTCTGGGCTACAGAGTCCTACAATGGACGTGGGAATATAAACGCAAAGAGATATGTGAGAATGCAAGGGAGAGAGATGTGAAAGCACGTGGCAAACAGTGCCTGGCTGGGCAGCTCTCATCAGTCTGGTGTGGGGAGGCAGGACTGAGGCATATACACTTGGACTGAGCCAGGAAACCCAGGGCCCACTAGACACCTTGCCGCCAGGACTTCCTGATACCTCAGGGCTCTTCTACCTGACTGCTGCTGCCATCTCCTTCCCTGCAAAGGTGCCTGCCCCCTTCATGACCCAGCAGTGGGGAGGGAAGGGAGGCCCACCCACTACTGAGAGCTGGGGAGAGCCAGGCTGACTGAGAAGCATACCCTCCTAGTTTCAGTGGGAAAATGCAGTGAAGGTTTCTCATGGAAAGGAACTGTGGGAAAGTAGCAGGAGGTAGGACCTATGTGGACAGCATTGAGCTGGGCGTGGTGGCACACACCTGTAATCCCAGTACTTGGGAAGCTGAGACAGGAGGATTACAGGTTTGCAGTTAACCTCAGCAACTTGGTGAGACCCTCAGCAACTTAATAAGACCCTGTTTCAAAATATAAAATGGGGCTGGGGGTGCAGCCCAGGGATAGAATGCCTCTGAGTTCAATTCTCAGTACTGCAAAAATAAACACCCCCCCCCCCAGCACTGCTCTTTGCTCTCCTTTACTGCTCTTTGCTTAGTTTAGTATAGAAAAGATAGACTTGATAGCTGAGTATGGTGACACATGCCTGGAATCCCAGTACTTGGGAGGCTGAGACAGGAGGATTGCAGGTTTGAAGCCAGCCTCAGCAACTTAAAGAGACCCTGTTTCAATAAAATAGGGCTGGGAGTATAGTGCAGAGGTAGAATACCCCTGGGTTCAATCCCCAGTACCAAAAGAAAAGTTAGAGCTGATGCTTTCCAGAGGGGTGGGGGGTTGCTGGGAGGGAGTCAAAGAAATGGACTCAGAGCCTGGCGTGGTGGCGCACACTTGTAATCCCAGCATTTGGGAGGCTGAGACCGGAGGATCCGGGTTCGCGGCCAGCCTCAGCTGCTCAGTGAGGCCCTCTGCAACTTAGTGAGACCCTGTTTCAAAATAAAGAATAAAAAATAGGGCTGGGGGTATAGCTCAGAGGTAGAATGCCCCTGAGTTCAATCCCCAGTACCGAAAAAAAAAAAAATGGACTCAGCAGTGGATGGAAAGGTAGAAGCCTCCCAGGGTACAGAGTGGGAAATGCTGAGTGTCCCAGCTAGAGAAAGAGTGGGAAGAGGGCACAGGTACTATGCTGTAACTTTCAGCTGTCTCTTACCACCACCACCACCACTACCCAGTTAGAGACCTGGCCCTGCCCTAGTTGTAACCCCCCAGCTCTTGACCATGTTGTGTCCATCAAATGATGTAATGTGTATGAGCAGTACTTGGGGACTAGCCATCACCTCTGCAGAAGTTGCCACAAGGCATGTGGGTATCTGTCATCTTGGCAGGTGGAGCTGGCGCAGCTGCAGCATTCCTACCAGAACCTGGCTTCACAGATTAACCTCATCCTGCTGGAACGCCTGTGGTACGTCATGCTGGAGCAATTCCTCATGAAGTATGTATGGAGTGCCTCAGGCCTGCTCATGGTTGCCGTCCCCATCATCACTGCCACCGGCTACTCAGAGTCAGGTGAGAGCCAGGGCTTCAGGCTGCTGGGGCCAGGACCCTGTCCTCCTGAAGTGCTCAGAGCTCAGCCAGCCAGCTTGCCCCCTCTACTAGGGACATTGAAGCCCTGTTGGCATCCTTGAGGTTACTAGAAGTCAAGCCATCCTCACAGCTTCTTGTTGCTTTTCTCTCTGCATGCATCTCACGTTGAGCCTGGGACCCCAACTCAGGAACACTCCATTGCCACTTCATATGTATACACTCTTGCCTACCTGTCCCTGTCCTTAGCCCAGCTGCAATTTGGAAGTGGGAAGATATGGGGAATACCTTGGGCGAGCACCTTCATGGCCCCAGCCTTCTCGCGGGTTTCAGAGAGTAGAAACCTCCACCTTAAGCCTTCTTGAGTAGCCAGCATCTTACCTGTTGTTTTAGTGATGGTCAGCTTATCTCTTTATTCCCACTTTGTTCCTCTGCTTGTTTGCAACTTTTTTTTTTTTTTTTTTTTTGCGGTACTGGGGATTGAACTCAGGGGCATTCTACCTCTGAGCTACACCCCCAGCCCTATTTTGAAACAGGGTCTCACTAAGTTGCGGAGGGCTTCACTAAGTAGCTGAGGCTGGCTGAGTACCCGGTTCCTCCGGTCTCAGCCTCCCAAATGCTGGGATTACAAGTGTGCGCCACCATGCCCGGCCGCAACTTACTTATTCATTCTATTTCATTCTATTTTCAGGTTTTTTTTTGTTTGTTTTGTTTTGTTTTGTTTTTTTGTGGTACTGGGGATTGAACTCAGGGGCATTCTACCTCCGAGCTACACCCTCAGCCCTATTTTTTATTCTTTATTTTGAAACAGGGTCTTTCTAAGTTGTGGAGTGCCTCACTAGGTAGCTGAGGCTGGCCACGAACCCGGATCCTCTGGTCTCAGCCTCCCAAATGCTGGGATTACAAGCGTGTGCTACCCACCACTCCCGGCCTTATTTTCAGTCTTTCAATGGTTACCTTTGAGAAGGTATACATGCATTCTTATTTTTGTGTGTATGGTACTGGGAATGCAAACCAGGGGCATTCTACTTCTGAGCTACACCCCCAACCCTGTTTTATTTTTTATTTTGAAAGGGAGCCTCACTAAAAGTTGCTGAGGGCCTCGCTAAATTGCTGAGGCTGGCCTCGAACCTGCAATCCTCCTGTTTTAGCCTCCCAAGTACTGGGACTATAGGCATAAATCACCATGCCCAGCTCACATACATTCCTGAAAACAGCCCCCCTCAAGCTGGACTTTACAACCAACCCACACCCCACACGCTGTTAGAGTCCAGTGTGAAGTTTGGTTTCCTAGGCTTTTTATTCTTAGCTGTTGCTTTATTTGGTGGATACGTGTGTAAATTAATCCATGTCTATCCTGATTTCTCTGCTCAGCATTCTGTTCTTATACCTCAGGGCTCCTGTCTGTGTTCCATATCCTTCCTCTAGGTGGACATCTTTTAAAAGTTCTTTCAGAAGTGGGGTATGGTGGTACATGCCTGTAATCCCAGTACGTGGGAGGCTGAATCAGGAGGGCTGCAGGTTCAAGGCCAGCCTCAGCAATTTACTGAGGCCCTCAGCAACTTAGTGAGACCCTATTTCAAAATAAAATAGGGTTGGCTGGGTGTGGTGGCACACGCCTGCAATCCTAGTACTTGGGAGGCTGAGACAGGAGGATCGTAGGTTCAGTAATGAGACTCTCATCAATCTAGTGAAACCTTGTTTCTTTTTTTTTTTTTTTTTTTTTGCGGTACTGGGGGTTGAACTCAGGGGCATTCTACCCCCAAGCTATACCCCCAGCCCTATTTTTTATTCTTTATTTTGAAACTGAGTCTCACTAAGTCGCAGAGTGCCTCACTATGTAGCTGAGGCTGGCCGCGAACCCGGATCCTCCGGTCTCAGCCTCCCGAATGCTGGGATTACAAGCGTGCACCACCACGCCCGGCATGAAACCTTGTTTCAAAATAAAAATAAAACAGGACTGGGGGTGTAGCTCGGAGATAGAATGCCCCCGGGTTCAATCCCCAGTGCCACAATCAATCAATCAATCAATCAATCAATCAAATAGGTCTCTGGAGCCAGTTCTAGTATTTGGGAGGCTGAAACAGGAAGACTGCAGGTTCAAGAACAGCCTCAGCAACCTAGTCAGACTCTGTCTCAAAACAAAAAAATAAAATAGGGGTGGGGGTATAGCTTGGAGGTAGAATGCCCCTCCTGGGTTCAATCCTCAATACTACAAAAAATAATTTAAAAAAATAGGGCAGCTAGGCATGGTAGTACACACTTGTAATCCCAGTACTTGGGAGGCTGAGACAGGAGGATCGCAGGTTCAAAACTAGCCTCAGAAACTTAGCAAGACCCTGTTTCAAATAGAAAATAATAATAAAATAAGTCTGGAGGTGTATCCTGGAGGTGTATCCTGGATTCCATCCCCAGTACCACAAAAAAGAAAGAGGGGGGAAAAGGGAGGGAGGAAGAGAGGAAGAAATAAAAAAAATAGAGCTGGGAGTGTAGCTTGGAGGTAGAATGCCCATAGGTTCAATCCTCAACACCAAAAAAAATATTCTTTCAGAGCTGGGTGCAGTGGTTCATACCTATAATCCCATACTTAGAAGACTGAGACAGGAGGATCAAAGTTCAAGGCCAGCCTCAGCAATTTAGTGAGACCCTGTTTCAAAATAAAAAGGGATGCTGGGTATGGTGGCACAGACTTGTAATCCCAGTAATTAGGAAGCTGAGACAGGAGGATCACAGGCAATTTAGCAAGACCCATTTCAAAATAAAAAAGGGCTGAGGGTGTAGCTCAGAGGTAGACTGCCCCTGGGTTCAAACCCCAGTACCCCACACACACGCACGCACACGCGCGCGCGCTCACGTTTGAAAATAGAACTTTTCTTTTTCAAACAAATTTCAAGTTCTTTTCGTGTCTTATTTGTTCATCTTTTTGAGTGCTCCTTTTATGCTGTTTATATTAATCATACTTACTTCACAAGCTCTATGCAACAACTTGGTTCTCTCAAGTACTTGGAGATCTAGTCCACATTTTTCTTCTTTTTTGTGTGTGTATGAACTGGAGATTGAACCCAGGAACATTCTACCTCTGAGCTATACCTCCAACTTTATTTTATTTCTTTGAAACAGGTCTCACTAAGTTGTAGAAGGCCTCGCCAAGTTGCTGAGGCTAGCCTTGAAACTGCCATCCTCCTGTCTCAGCCTCCCAAGTACTAGGATTACAGGCATGTGCCACCATACCCAGCTCACATTTCTCTTCTGTCTGCTGGTCCTCACTCATATTGGATCATTTCCTTGTGGGAATCCCTGTGACCTCTTTGGAGAAAGTAATTCCCCAGTACATATCTGGTTTTCTTTGGCCATGTTCACTCTAAGCTGTTAGTTTGGGCAGAAGGAGGGTGGCTCCTGAGCTTGGAGGCAACACTCATTTAAAGCCTAGACACATAATTACAAATTCTTAGAGGAGACCTTTTGTTCAGTGTACCTAGAGCCCAGGCTAAGCCAGTGAGGCTTTCTGTCTTCTCCTTGTCTCTGAGGATTTCAAAGGGTCACTTGGCTGTTTGCTTCTCTTTTTGCTCCTGGGAATTTCCCCTGCTTTCCTATGGTTCTGTTCTAAAGGGTGTTGTAGTTTGTCCAGTTCAGTGGAAAGAGGAGTTTGAGGAGTTTTTTTCATGTATGTATGTATGACGGCTTATACAATCATATATATATGTTTGTATGTCTAGCCTGATTTGTTTCAGAAACAGAAATCTCTCCAATTTGCTCCCTATTTGTGTTTTCACTTTGGGGCTTCTATACCCTCAGCTGTCTATGGCCCTCTCTGGCTGATCTCCCCCAAAAGGAGAATTCTAATTCCTGGGGGCCTACAAATAAATGGTACCCTCGATTATTTTGATACAGGTACCTAACCCAGCCAGCCCACCTGGCCCAAAGCACATGGTCCCACCCATGAGGAAACTGACTATGAAGAAACACCTATAACCACATTCTCCATGGCTGGCACTGGACAAATAACAACATGTTTAGTCCTCAAGGCTGCTCCCTCTTCTTAAGGCCTAGGACTTTTTGGAGCATTTTCTGTGTCCAGCTAATAGGAGATTCAAAGAGTTGAGCTCCTGTCCCTATTCCCTGTCCCCAAGCCCTCATAGTCAGTCACCTTTGGAAGATGTGCAAAGAAAGTGCTCCTCCTTCTTGTTTGCTCCTTTTCACTTAGTGGCCTCTTTGTTATTCCCCTAAATACCAGGCATGATTTGACCTCAGGGCCTTTGCATCTGCTGTGTGCTCTGCTAGGAATTTTGTTTCCTCTGCTGTCCCTTCCTCTGTCAGACCTTTGCTCCCAGGCCACTGTGGGGCAAGACCTGTCTTGACCACCATACCTTTCTCTGCCCTTCCCTGCCTTAACTGCTCTCCCAAGTACTGGATACCCTATGTGTGTTGCTTCTTTTTTTTTTCCCCCATGTACTGAGGATTGAACACAGAGGCATTCTACCTCTGAGCTATACCCCCAGCCCTATTTTTTATTCTTTATTTTGAAACAGGGTCTCACTAAGTTGCAGAGTGCCTCACTAAGTCGCTGAGGCTGGCCACGAACCTGTGATCCTCCTGTCTCAGCCTCCCAAGTATTGGGATTACAAGTGTGCACCACCACACCCGGCTTGTCGCTTCTTTGTGGGAGTTTTCGCTTTCTCCCCAACTTTGCTGTGAGCTAGACAGAGTGGGGATTTTTGTTTTGCCCCTGCTGTATTCCCAGTACCCAGAGGCAAGTGAGGGCTCCTGGTGCTTCCCAGGGAGCTGGTAGGAGGAAGCTGACAGTTTACCACTAGGGACGATTTAGCTAAGCTTTGCTTTGCTGGCCTGTAATAGTCCTGGAGGGCCCAGGAGAGGGGTGGGGCTAATGGCACCCACTCCAGTCCAGAAGCCCTGCTGTATTCTGCAGCAGCCAAATCTTAGCTTCCTGAGGCCTCAAGAAGATCTGCAGAGGGCAGTGAGTTCTGTCTCCAGGAAAGTGCCAGCTATTGCCTGGATGCCCTGGGCATAGAGACCTACAGACCCTTTGTCCACATTGAATGTCCAGCTGTCCCAACACTGGGAGGGAAGACTGGTGTCCCCACTGCCTAATGGGGCTGTGTCCTCGAAGGCACCATGGGGGAAAAGACCAGGACCTTAGGCTTAGAGGATTAACATTCGCTCTCACATCTAGTTCGTTTGTCTGATTTCCTGGGCCAGGCCCCAAAAGGTAACATGAGGTACTGTGTCTATCCAGCCTGCCCCCTCTGCACCTTGCACTGCTCCAGGCTCACTCTCTGTCCCTTCCTTTCCTACCCTCCCCTGCCATTGATCTCTGAGGCTCCCATTTCAGGATCACACAACCCCCTGGGTAAGCTCCTTCCCACCACTGCAGCCCCCACTGCCTCTCTAGTGTTACTCACTACTCACCTGCCTGTACCCCAGCACCCTCCAACTGCTCCCACCCCCATTTCCAGCCCTTTCTATCTTTAATTATGAAATAGGGTCTCACTAAGTTGCTGAGGGCCTCGCTAAGTTGCTGAGGCTGGCCACAAACCTGCAATCCACCTATCTCAGCCTCCCAGGTACTGGGATTACAGGGGTGTGCCACCACACCTGGCTTAATAAGTTCTTTTCTTAATGTCATTGAGATGTGATAACAGACCATATAATTCAGCCCCCCCCCCCCGCAGTACTAGAGATCAAACTACTACTGAGCTATATTTCCAGCCCTTTCTATTTTATTTTTGGTACTGGGGATTGAACTCAGAGGCATTCTACCTCTGAGCTGCACCCCTAGCCCTATTATTTTTATTTGGAAACAGGGTCTTGCTAGGTTGATTAGAGTCTCACTACTTGCTGAGGCTGTCTTTGAACCTTCGATCCTCCTGTCTCAGCCTCCTCCCAAGTAGCTGGGATTATAGGAATACACCATGGTGTCAGACCCAAGTTTAACCTTTTCTTTTTTTTTTTTTGTGGTACTGGGGATTGAACTCAGGGGCATTCTACCTCTGAGCTATACCCCCAGCCCTATTTTTTATTCTTTTTTTTTTGTGTGTGTGTGTGTTTTTTTGTGTGTGTGTGTTT